>PYXC01002328.1:52500-57500 GCA_015244755.2 Tenualosa ilisha | reverse complement strand
GAAGGCTGACACACACTAAGTGTGTGTGTGTGTGTGTGTGTGCGCATATGTGTGTGCATGTGTGTGAATGTACGCGTGTGTGTGTGTGTGTGTGAATGTATGTGTGCGTATGTGTATGTGTGTGTGTGTGTGTGTGTGTGTGTAAATCACAAAGTGTTCCCATCCATCATCGGCAGCCACCAGCCCATGTTAGCTTTCAGAGAGTTTGTACGCCAGCAACCTTTCTCTCTCTTTCTCTCTGTCACTCTCTCTCTTGCTCTCTCTCTCTCTCTCACCTTCCCTTCATCCCTCCCATCTCTTTTTCTCTTCTCGTCTTCCCTTCTCCCTATCTCATTCTCGTCATCTTTCACCTTCCCTTTCCCTCTCTCTCTCTCTCTCTCTCCCTCCCTCCTCTAACCTCCTCTGTCCTTCCCCCTCTCTTCTCTCTCTCCCCCCTTCCCTCTCCATCTCACTTAAACCACCATCCACTCTCTTCTGTCTCTCTTTCTCCTCTCTCTCTCTCTCTCTCTCTCTTTCTTCCCTCCCTCCATCTCTCCCGCATCCCATCCAATCTCCCTCTCTCTCTCTCTCCCTCCCTCTCCATCTCTCTTCTGTGTGTAGTGAAGCTTAGGGCCGTGTCAAAGGCGTACCCTTTGTATCTGATGGCTATTAAAATTCATACCCTGCCCAGCTCTGCTGTCTGTCCACATCAAACGTGCCCTGCCTGAGAGAGCACCTTTCTCTCTCTCTCTCTCTCCCTCCCTCTCTCTCTCTCTTTCTCTCCCTCTCTCTCTCTTTCTCTCTCTCTCTCTCTTTCTCTCCCTCTCTCTCTTTCTCTCTCTCTCTCTCTTTCTCTCCACCCACCGCCATTCCTCTTGTGAAGCCTCCAGCAGCCCACCCCACCGCACCACCACCACCACACCAAATGACTTCCTTTGTATAAACAGTTGCTCTGATGAAAACACACTTTGCCTGAATCGCCGTGCTGTAGCACACCTCACGTAGTATGAGAGAGGATGTATTTCCATTTTGATGTTGCTTTGCAAGGGTTGGAAATTTATGTATACAACATTTGTGTGTGTGTGTGTGTGTGTGTGTGTGTGTGTGTGTGTGTGTGTGTGTGTGTGTGTGTGTGTGTGTGGTGATTGTGTTATGCATGTGCAGAAATGTGTTTGTGTTTGTATTGGCTTGTCAGCATCATGTCCCTGTTAGAGTTGGAGAGAGAGTGCTCTATGCAAAATCATTCTGATTCAGATCTACCTCTTTGCTTCTCACCCTATAAGCTCCTTCTCAACACACACACATTCATATGCATTTACACACACACACACACACACACACACACACACACAAACAGAGAGAAAGAAAGAGAGAGAGAGAGAGAGAGCATCCTTGAGAACAGTTAACTTCAGAGTATCAAGGCCATATCAGAGGAATCTGAGGAGCACACCTGTCTCAGAGCCTAGTGGGGAAACTGCAGTACCCAAGCACAGGTATCAGGGGCTTCTGTGAGGGGTTGTGTTACTTGAGACTACACTCCACAATTTCCTAATTATTACAGTAACTGTGGTTGATACGTTTATTTTGACAAATGTTTAGTATTCATGGGATTGTTTCTTTTTTTCCCTTATACAGTCTCTTCTTTGTCATTCAGCAAGTTTAGCAAACAGCGGCTGCAGTAATTCTCGGGTTTTAGCTTTTTAGTTTTTGTATTAAAACACTGGCCTGAAGTTTAGACCCGGCGAGGCTTATATTCTGAGGTCCCTGTAACTGCCTGTGATCCCCAGCAGTGCAGCGGAGGGTGTGTGACCTTCTGACTGTCGATGCGTCTGACTGCCTCTGTGCCGTCCCCCAGCAGGCCAGACGAGGGACAGGCTTAAAGGAGAACTCTGGTGGGAATCAATCCATAGCCCTGTTGTTCAAGGTCACAGAGTGCTGCTGGTCGGAAAAAGTGTGAGGAAGTTTGATACAACATAAACAGAATAGTGAGCCGGCAGCTAACACTATCTGAATGGGGCACAGAAACTCATCAGTGTTTCCCCATTTCATTAATGTTAGCTTTCTATGTTAGAAAGAATAGTTTAGAATAGTTTCTGTGCTATTAGGTCTATGTTATCAAGCTTTCTTTTTCCTACAAACAGTACTCTGGGACCTCAAACACAGGGCTATGAATAGACACTGTATTTCTCCTTTAAAGACTTTAATTGAACATCTAAGACTCAACAAAAGCGCTTTAGTGTTGCACCTTCTTCATCGTCTCGTTTTTTGCTTTTCTGTGTTAGTTTTGTTCCTGTCAGTCCATCTACATCATGGCTGGTGTCAGGTGGGTGAAGCTTTGTGTAGAATCAAAGGGTGTCCTCATATCTAGGCGCCCAAGAAGGGAAGCGACGTGATTGCAGTGAATTTGTCTTTGTTGTGACGGCAGAAGATCGCTACAGCAAAAGATGTGCAATGCATTATGATTTCATTCACATTCAATTAACGTCAGGCAAGTATAGATTCCACCCAACCCATCCAACGACTGTGCTAGGACAGGATTGATGCCTGCCTGCCTCTCTGCCTGCCTGCCTGCCTGCCTGCCTGGAAAAAAATCGTCCGCCTGATATTTTTGTGCATTCACACACACACACACACATTCACACACACACACACACACATAGTGGCACACAGAGGACATTTGTCACACTTAAATAAATTGTAGCTGTCCACAACAAGGACCATCATAAGCTGTCCCTTCCAAAACAGTTTTGAGAAATAATGGCCTAGAAATGCTGCAGTCACTCAAGGTAAAAGCACACATTTGCATAAGAAGCCATTGCCTTTCTCAGAGGCTTTGCCCTGTTTCTTCTCTTTTCCTCTCCCCTCCTTTTCTTTCCATCTCTCCTGTCCTCTTTTCTCTCCTCTCCCCTCTTTTCTTTCCTTCTCCCCATTTTCTCTCTTCATCTCTTCTGTAATTGCTGTGATCAGACCACAGTTGGAACATGGCTCAACCGAGCCAATGTCCTTTAATCACCGATTTAACACACATGCAAACACGGACACACACACACACACACACGGACAGACACACACACACACACAGACACACACACACACACACACACACACACACACACACACAGACACACACACACACTGGCACAGAGACATACACACAGAAATGCACATACACACACACGTGCAATAATGACCAAATCAAGCATCTCATCAGGAGGAAATTGAGAAGCTCTTTCATGAATACACTCTTGATTTAAGCATAGGGGAATAATTTGTGTGTGAGTGTGTGTATCTGTGTGTGTGTGTCTGGTGAGAGTTAGGTCACACATTTTTTGATTTCAGTGTTACGAATCAATTCACGATCAAGCTGAATCATCTGCGAAGAGAGAGAAAACAGATTGTTTTATGCAGACTTCTCGTTTAAGCATCACACACACACACGCACAGACACACACACACACACACACACACACACACAGACAGACACAAACACACACACACACAATACACCACTCTCACATTAGCCACAGTTTCCCATGGCACAGACTAGTGTGATACTTTGTCACAAAAATTCTTACACAAACATACACACACACACTGAGAACATGACATGAATCATTCTGTAATGACACACACACTCACACACAACACAACGCAAATAGCACACATCCCCTCTTTCTATCTTGCTCAAATACTCACTAACTTGTGTGTTTAAGACCTATCTGTGATGTGATGAGTACTGTGGGGCACACACACACACACACACACACACACACACACCCAACCCAGAAGGTTCTCTTTTGAAGACTCTTTGGCACACTCTGTTCCCTGAGGATCATATTGCTATTCTCACCATATGGGCCACAGCTAGACTGCCATACATTGAGGTGTGTGTGTGTGTGTGTGTGTGTGTGTGTGTGTGTGTTTTGATGTCTATATCCCCACCCGTGTGTCCTTATGATACCTTAAACAGGTAATTGAGATACTGAGAGTTTCCACTGTAAGGTGATCTCATTCACTCTCTGTGTGATTACATGTGCATCTACATATGTAATATATATTTGTGTAATTTGTATTTCAGTGTGTGTGTGTGTGTGTGTGTGTGTGTTTGTCTGTTTGTCATTGTGTGTGTGTGTGTGTGCGTGTGTGTGTGTGTTGATCTCAGGAGGCAGTATGCAGCAGGCTGCCACCCCTTGTGTCCACGCTATAAATAGCCTGTGGGCGAGCAAAGTCTTGACCTGTGGCGAGACAGACAGAGCTGACGGCCGTCTCCGCCCAGCTACAGCAACACAGCAGGGCACAGCAGGCCAGGGGGTGGGCAGGGGGTGGGCAGGGGTGCCAGTGCTAGCTGCCCTCATGTCCTGGGCACAGGCTTTCTTTAGTTCATTCTCACCCCTCTAACCCCCACCCATCTCTCTGTCTCTCTCTGTCTCTCTCTCTCTCACTCACCCACTCACTCTCTCTCTTTCACCGTCTCCCTCCCTCTCTCTCACTGTCTTCCTCTCTCTCTCTCTCTCTCTCTCTCTATCTCTCTCTTTCTCTTCCTCCCTTTCACTAACTTACATGTCCTCCTCCTCCCCCACTCATTCTTTCTCACTCCATCTCTTACTCTCTCTTTCTTTCTCTCTCTCTCTTTCTCTCTGTTTCATCTTTCCCTTCCCCTGTACCCCTCTCTCTGACCGTTCTTATTATCCCAACTCCCTGATAATGTCAGACATTTTTCAGTCTCTTCCTCTCTCTCTTCCTCGCTCTCTTCTCTCTCTCCTCCTCTCTCTCTCTCTTCTTTTTTTCTTTCTCTGAATGTTTCAGACGGTAAAGAATAGATAGATATTATTCATAGGCAGTGATCTCAGAAGAGGAGTAAAAGAAGTGAAGGGTCTTTCTCTCTCTCTTCTTCTCCCTCTGTCCTTTTCTCTTACAACCACTCATTCTCTCTCTCTCTCTTTCTCTCTCTCTCTCTCTCTTTCTCTCTCTCTCTCTTTGAGTGTAATGTCAAAACCTGAGAGCAAACTACATCAATTATT
>PYXC01002328.1:37500-40000 GCA_015244755.2 Tenualosa ilisha | reverse complement strand
AATACGAAACTGAACTAAAGAGACAGATCCAAGTGGTAAATTATGACTTCAATAATTATCAGGTCACCAAAGCTGTTAAAAGCATGTCATTACTATGATATCAGTGTGAAGTGGTTAATCTTGATGAGCAGAGCTCAGCCCAGCCCAGCTGTGATATGATGTCACACCTCTTAAAGCTGTGGCTTCAGTCTCTCTCTCTCTCTCACACACACACACACACACACACACACACACACACACACACACACACACACACACACACACACACACACACACATTCTTTCATCCTCAAGCCATCATACACTTGCAAGAGTGTTAATTGCATTATAAGCTGATCAAATATGAATATATCTTTAATTTCCTACATTTAAACAAGGGCAGATGTGGTTCCATGGCCAGCCTGTTGTGTGTAATTGGGTTCCTCGTGTAGAAGATATAATTATTCATGTTAGTCTCTGTCTAGACGCCAGCTAGACTTTGTCTCTCCCTACACTGGATATTAGATTACATCCATTGAGGTATTAATCCTCTTCTTCCAAATTGAATTAGGCAGTTGTGAATTCTGTGTTTGCATGGCTAATGCGTTAGTGGAGGCACAGGTTTCTCGGGCTGTGTTATTATTGCTGCCTGATTAAATTAGACGCTAAAAAAGCGCCTCGTTTCCGAGTGGGACCATCTGTTGCCACCCCGGGCCACTAGCAGTCTGGGTCGGCTCCGAACTCCAGCGGCCTTTCCCTCTGCAAAACATTAATCTCACACACACACACACACACACACACACACACTCACACTCCTATCAGCAAGGTGAAACACTAGCCAGTCTCCACTCCTCCATTCCTCCCTCTTTCTCATTATCTCTTCATTTCTCTTTTCTTCTCCCTCTCTCTATCAGACACACGCATACACAAACTTTGTTATTATCTGTTGTTCTGCCCTTCTTCACTTCAATGTCATTCTCTCATACACTTTCAAATCTTTCTCTCTCTCTCTCTCTTTCTGTCTCTCTGTCTCTCTTCTCTCTCTGACAAAAGCTCTCTATTTCTTAAACACTCTCTGTCTATGTCAGCCACAGTGTTTCACTTGTTTGTATTGTATGATCGTCCCCTCACTCACTCTTTCTCTCTTTCACGCTGTTTCAATTTCAATCTTCTGACCTCTTTGTCTCTGGACTCTTTCTCTCAGACATACAGTGCTTTCATCCATGCAAACTCCCACACTCTCTCTCTCTCTCACACACACACACACACACACACACACACACACACACACACACACACACACACACACACACACAATCTCATTCCTGCTTGTCTCTCAATCACCCTGTTAGTCATATCCAGCATCTCTTGTCCTGACACTGAAACCTAAAATCTCAGATCAGATCCCTCTCTCCACAGTGTATGTGTGAGAGAGAGAGAAATATAGACAAACACAGAGAGAGAGAGAGCGAGAGAGAGAGAGATAAAGATTGATCTTATCTCTCTCTCCTCTCTGAGCCTGAGCTGTGATACTAATCTCCCTCTCAGGCTGCGCATATCCCATCCTCACCAGGGCCACATCCGGCCCAGATGCCCACCGGAGGCCACCGTGCTCTGGCACCACGCAGCCCTGTGTGTCCGTCTGGACTCAGAGCAAGCGTCAACAAATCTGCTGTACAGCCTGGGAGTGAGCCAGAGCCAAACCCAGCCAAGCCTGACACCCCGTCTCTTTCCATTGCAGAGCTTCAGACTGGCTCTCAGTGCAAAGCCAAGGCGAGGCAGACGCTGCCAGGGCACGGCTGTGTTTGTCTCAGAGTCTCAGAGTCTCAGAGTCTCAGACCTCTCTTCTGTCTGTTGTCATAGCCCTCGCTAGCTAGATAGTTTGTCTACTCACCGCTTCACTGAGAGCACTGGAGTAGCAGTGAGATGAGTGTATAGCTCAGGCAGGGGTGAAAGTAGGCCGGTGCAGCCTGGTACTGCACACCCCTAAAAGATTCTGAGACGGTGCATTGTACTGGGGCGGTGGTGGCGCAGGTGGTAGAGCTGCTGTTTGGCAACGAGTTACAGGTTCGAGCCCCACTCTGCCTGACCTTCTCGAAGTGTCCTTGAGCAAGATACTGATTATGCACCTTGCATGGCCAGTGTGTGAATGGGTGAATGTGAGGCATACACTGTAAAGTGCTTTGAGTACTCGTAGGGAGTAGAATAGTAGGAGTAGTGTCTGATACCCTCTCCACCTTCAAGAAACTCTTGAAGACTCAGCTCTTACAAGAATATCTCCTGTCTTAAATTTTGAGAATGCACCTAACATCTTATACTTCTTTTCTTTTCATTCTTATCTTTTTATATTCTCTTTTATACTGCACTTTTATTACACTATTGCACTTGGAACCTAAAATTGTGCAGTTTTTATGTTAGCAATATGCACTCTTTGTTAGTTTCTTTCATTGTGTTGTAGCTTGAATGTTATGCTCTTTTGTAAGTCGCTTTGGATAAAAGCGTCTGCTAAATGCATTAATGTA
>PYXC01002328.1:7500-15000 GCA_015244755.2 Tenualosa ilisha | reverse complement strand
ACATACACAAACATCCTCTCCATGTAAGAGTACACCACACACACTTACCCAACCACCTACTAACACACACACACACACGCACACACAAAAACATCCTCTCCATGTAAGACCCCGCCACCACCTACCCCCACACAATGCTACTACACCCCACTGTCCAGTCAACAGTAGAAAGCACACTCCCTAAACTAAAGACACACACACACACACGCATTCGCTTGTGTCCTGTTGTTCTCTGTGTTCTGATAGTATCTCACCTGTTCTCTCTGTGTTCCGGTAGGTTCTTTCTGATGTGCTACATGTTTGTGAACTTGGCTTGTGCCTTACAAACTCTCCTGAGGACCCCCAACTGGAGACCCCGCTTCAAGTTCTACCATTGGTGAGTGTGACTGCCAATCATGGCAGGAGTGTGTTTTATTAGTCTAAGACAAAGGGAGGCCCGTGCAATGAGAGCCAATGTAATTTGTCATGTTCAAGAGGTGTGAAATAGCCCGCTGTCTGTCTGGCTGTCTGGCTGTCTGATTGTCTGTCTGTCTGTCTGGGAGTGAGAGTCATTTGGAGCTGTGGAGTTAGTTTGTGAATGTAACATGTCATCATTGAGCTCAAGGCCTTGCGAGAAGCTTGATGACTCAGTCTTCATTCTTTCATTTTTCTTTCATTTTTCTTTCTTTCTATTTCCTTTTTTTATTCTTTCTTTTCTTTCTTTTATTCTTTCTATCATTCATTAATTCTTTCTTTCATTCATTCATTCATTCAATCTTACCCTCTTTTTCTGTTTCTTACACACTGTCTCTTCCTTTCTTTTTTATTCTTTTGCTCTTCCCTCTTCTCTCCCACCCCATTATCCCCTCCTCTCTCTCTCTCTCTCTCTCTCTCTCTCTCTCTATCGCTCTCTCTCTTTTCAATTTCATTTCACTTGCCCATGTTTACATGACAAATATGAGACAGCTGCTCTACCCAACCTATTACCATCTGCTTATAACATTGTGAATGTGTAAACTGCTCTGAAAAGATAAAAAAAACAAGTAATATGGGCTTGCTGTGGATGCAGAGATACACAGACAGATTTTTCAATAGCGCTGCGTAAATTGGATGGATTCTATTGAAAAGACAATCTTGTCCCGTCCTTCTCAAGTCAGCAGTGCTTAGACATCAGCGCTGATAGCTGCTGTGTCTGGCGATTAGGAATTTCTCAGATGGATCTGCTAGTTTCTTTCGCCAGGCTATGCTCACTCCCTGAGTGTGGGCTTTGCACACAAACAGCCGTTTATTTGTGCGTCTGAAAAGATTTCTTAGAAAGGTTATGTAGGGAAATGGAATATGTCTTATCTCATATTGTTCCTCAAGTGGGTTTTCTCTTTCTGAAAGAGATTCTCAGTTTGTGTTCAGCTAAGCTTTCACCTTTGAAACTATAGATCAGGGCTCTGCAGTGTTTTTCAGGCCGAGGCCCCCAGGGCACATAGAGATACTGTGCAAAGACCCCATGTTAGATAAAATTTCACATGCTAGGCCTAGGCTAGGCTAATCCAGGACAACATAAACATATAGTGCTTTTTAATTATTAATTAATTACAAATTATCAACAGATTAAGATCTAAGACTAATCATCATGTTTGCTTTGTAACGGTACTCATCTTTAAAAACTGAAAGGAAAATGGTATTTGAAAATTTGAACTCTCTGCAGTAGCTATGTGGACCCACTAGGGCTAACCCTAGCCCCCCCCCCCCACACACACACACACACACACACACACGCACGCACACACACACACACACACACACACTGAATATCTTTGCTCTAGATGGCTCTTTATTTGCTCTGGTGAATAGTCCAGCGGTTGTTCTTGTGACGGTGTGTGTACTTGCTGACGAGGACCCAACTCTGTTCCCCCGCAGGGCGCTGTCTTTCCTGGGGATGAGCTTATGTCTCTCACTCATGTTCATCAGCTCCTGGTACTACGCCATTGTTGCCATGGTGATCGCCGGCTGTATCTACAAGTATATCGAGTTCCGCGGGTGAGTGGAGCGTGGCGGCGGTGGAGACAGATGGGGAGAGAGGGCGAGGAGACGTGTGTGTGCGGGGTGGGGGTGTCTCTAATCCACACATACACACACACACACACACACACACAAGCCACTCCAAGTTTCTGATGCAAGCTGTCTCTGGGATTTGGGACATGCCTGGTTGGGGCTCTTCAGGGCTGAACCAGAGTGAAATTGGAGTTGCTCTCTGGGCCATGGCTGATGCACAGATACCAGAGAAGGTGTGTGTGTGTGTGTGTATTTGTGTGTGTGCGTGTGTGTGTGCGTCTGTGTGTGCGTGTGTATGTGTGTGTGGGTGTGTGTGCGTGTGCGTGTGTGTGTGGGTGTGTGTGCGTGTGCGTGTGTGTGTGGGTGTGTGTACATGTGTGTGTGTGGGTGTATGTGGATGTAGAGGACTAAGCCTGGATTAGAGTGAGAATGTGTGAAGACTGATATTTGACTTCAGTGTAGTGTTTGTTTGTGGTGTGGAGTATGTGTTTGATTTATGATCTCAATGGTATAAATATTTGTGTGTGTGTGTGTGTGTGTGTGTGTGTTAGTCTAAATAATTGCAGTTTTAAGGACTTCAGCCTGGGCATCGATATGTAAACAGTAGAGGAAAGTGTGTGTGTGTGTGTGTGTGTGTGTGTGTGTGTGTGTGTGTGTGTGTGTGTGTGTGCGTGCGTGTGTGTGTGTGTGTTGGGTTCTGGCTGGTGTCCTGACTCTTGATTGGTTGTTGACAGGGCTGAAAAAGAGTGGGGTGATGGGATCCGTGGTGTGTCCCTCAGCGCTGCCCGCTTTGCTCTCATGAGGCTGGAGGAGGGACCTCCTCACACTAAAAACTGGAGGTGAGGAACACACACACAAACAAACACACACACACACACACATACACACACACACACACACAGCCACACACACACATTCACACTCAAATGGACACACACATGCAAGTCACAACACTCACACCAAGGATAAACACTTTACTAAGCATAAGCATCACACACACACACACACAGAGAAAGAGAGAGAGAGAGAGACAGACAGAGGCAGACAATCACACACTACATAAAGAACACATTTGGTTCTGCCGCGGGGAAATGTAAAACCTGATGAGAGCCAGCCAGTGACCATGCAGCGAGGCCTGCATCTCCTCCAAGCTGATGTGTTGAAGTGCAACAGTCATGAACTCTGTAAGGTTTTCTACCAAAGTGCTCCTTCCTTGGAGCATCCAGAAGACAAACAAACCCTCCCAGAGTTCAAATTTGATTGCTTTCCCTCAGCCGTGTCTGATAATCAGCAGCGCTGCACTTCTCCCAGAGACCCACAGGCATGAAATAACTATCCGGCAAATACCCGAAGAGGAGTAGACTCCTTTTACTCAAGGCAGGAGAGCAAGGTGTTGCTGTTGTTGTAGCAGTATGAGACTTTTCATTAAATGCATCACAATTTTCTTAGGGTTAAAACGACTACAGAGAACCACAAACTCTTCTTGTGAAATCAAACAGTTTAGCTGCTTCAAAAGAGTTTCACTAAGTCGTAGCTCTGTTCCTTATGGTGAATTACCCACGCTCTAGGGCCCTGTGGCTAGATGAAGTGAACACACAGATGCAGATGAAGTAATTGAGGCCATCCATTTTTCCTGAATTGTGTCATTAATTATATAAAACAGTTATTTCCACACAACAGCACTGTAACCTATTTCTGCTCTTCTCCCTTGTTTTGGACTCCAGTCAGGCCGTCCCCTTCCCAACCCCCACTGACAAAAATGGCCCAGATTTCAGATACCTTGAGGTGGCAACCATAACATGTGCATGTACACTCACATACTCTGAACTCTCTTACGCACACACACACACACACACACCTGCTCACACAGAAACAAACACACACACACACACACAGACACTCCATCATACTCACACAGATGGAAGACCATATGTAGTCACACAAATTATACATGCCAGTAGTGTACCCAGATGGAGTCAATTTGGGCACTGAATCCAGTTCTGACTCCAGGCCAGGGAAGGGCCACATGTGGGCCGGGCCTGATTCAGCATAGCCATGAGCTGATGCTGACCTCCTCTGAATAAAACAGTGGGGATATTATATTATGTGATATATTATTCATGAAAATATTAATGTGTGCAGTCATATAACACTATTCATGAATATTACTGTAATATTGATAATAAAACTATTCTGAAGATTAGTGGAAAATTCCAGAATATTTCAACCCAGTACCTCCCTCGGGTAGTGTTAGCTACCACTGTTTCGCTACTCACCTCTTGTTCTTCCAATTTTTTTCATTCTTTTTCCTACCAACAGCAGTTGGTGAGCTTACACAACAGGCTATGGGTTGAAATGCTCAGGTACTTTCCCTCAATTAGGAATAGTGAACCAACTTTGATCTGACTACACAGTGGAAAGCCTGGACTAGTAGTCTGCATCCTTGGCCTGGTCCCCTGATCATGAGCTAGTGTGTGTGGCCTCATGTGATGGCTTGAAAGCACACACCCAACATGAAAGGTTACTTTGCTACACAAACTCTCTCTCTCTCTCTCACACACACACACACACACACACACACACCCCTACACACACACAAACACATACGCACACACCTACACACACACACACACACACACTCTTTTTTTGCTTGCTTACTTATTTTTTTGTCTTTCTTTCTGTATGCTTGTAATCCTCTTTTCACTTGTCTAACTCTAACTCTGATACTGTCAACCTTCATCTCTCCATCTTTTTGCTGTGTCTCACTATTTACTATAATAATACTCCATCTCCTCCCTGTTGTCTGAATTGCGTTCCGATTGATCAACTGATTTCTCAAATTGCAGTAAGCCAACAGACAGATGTATGAGATGGATGAGATGGGGGATTATTTTCTATGGATCACTTTTGCCAGTCTCAGTGGCAAGAAAATGATTTCCTACAATATATTCTTCTGTGACAGGTGTCTGTCAATGAAAGATGTGTGCACTAACCTCCTGGATAACATTCCCCCTCTCTCTCTCTCTCTCTCTCTCTCTCTGCCTGTCTGTCTGTCATACACACACACACACACACACACACTCTTACAGGCCTCAGATCTTGGTGCTGGTTAGCATGGACGGGGAGCTTAACGTCGAGCAGCCCCGCCTCCTGTCCTTGACCAATCAGCTGAAGGCAGGAAAGGGCCTGACTATCGTGGGTACAGGGCTTAAGGGCACCTACCTGGAGAACTTTGCCCAGGGCCAGCAGGCTGAGCAGGTACACACACACACACACACACACACACACACACACACATGCTCTCTCTCTCTCTCTCTCTCTCTCTCTCACACACACACACACACACACACACACACACACACACACACATGCTCTCACACTCTCTCTCTCTCTCATTCACACACACACACACACACACACACACATGCTCTCACACTCTCTCTCTCTCTCTCTCTCTCTCATTCACACACACACATACACTCACACACACACACACACACACACACACACACACACACATACAAACACACACATCAGCAGAAGAGGCTCAAGGACTAAGTCATACAGCTCGTTTACTGGTACAGCGCCACCACATCTCTTAAATTCTTTCCAGCGATCCTGAATGTAAACTCACAGAAAGTAAAGAAAAATGAATGATTTCATTTCTGTTTCTTTAATGTTTCTGTGGCTCCAAACCAGCTGTCGCTAACTGGAAGCAAGAGCCTCTGGGATTCATTTTAGCACTGATGTTTTTCTAATAAGACAGACTGCATGAGAAGGGCTGACTGCTGCGTGACAGAAAGAGACCTGCTGGCTATTACACTGGATTCGAGATACGGATGAGTTTCCCACGTTTAAAGTGACAGTTAATATGATTGTTTAAGAAGTGAGAAAACTGGAAGAGAAATCTTTGTGTTAGCCTCGTCATCCTCTCCCCATCTTCATCTCTGCCTTTGCATTACAGTCTGCTAATTATGCGACATGGTTGGAGTGTGTAAAAAAAGCAGTAGTTGTACCATGTGATGAAGAGTAATTTTCTGTGACAGTAAGTTCGTTAATTAGGTTTCATCTCATCGTGTGTGCCTGGAGCGCCAGACTTATCCGCAGAATTCCGCTTTGTCCACCCCCGTGGTCGTCCTGTCCACCCTGATTGCAGTCCTTTATCAGCCGCGTTGTGTGTCTTTAACATCAGAAGCCAATTAGAGTGTGTGTTTGCTTCAGCGTTTTGCAAAGCGGCTTGTTAATTAAAACAATGTCTTTGAGTGACTGTGTGTGCGCATATCTCAAGGAAAATAAAGGGACTGGTATTCAGCAGACGCTTTTATCTAAAGTGACATAATAGTTTCGGCCCAGGCCAACTAATCACCAGTTTAGTTTCAGCAGCATCTACATCTAACTGTACATTCCCTGCGCTCCTGTTCACAAAGGCTCCAGTGTTTCTCCAATGTCTTTGGCTCCGTGCTTGAGAAACAAATGTGACCAGACCAAGTCCTGTTCCAAGTCCTGGCTACTTTCAAAGCCTGGAACGAAATCATAGGTGGTTAGAAAAGAGGAGCTCTGCCATGTATTCCCTCTGCTTGACCGCTTGATACAGGTGACACCTCTAACTGACTGATTTCAAGCTCAGGATGACTGATGCTTAGCAGACTATTTAGTCCAAAGCGACACAGACTCAGGAATCAAACCTGGATCACTCGTTCGCCAGTGCAGGACACATCCACTATTCCACCGTGTCAAAAGCATTGTACTGATTATGAACATGTGACAAGTCTATTCAACATTACTGGCTAACTCAGTGGGACTTTTTCATTGGGCAAAAGCCCATGATGTAAGTGACATCACAGACTTTTGCCCAAATATGTGACGTGACACTGGGCCTGTTCAACATGGCTGGCTAGCTGGATGGCTGGCTGGCTAAGTCAATGTGACTCCCAGCATATGAGAACCTTTTGCCCAACTTTTGCTCCACAGTACAGATCGCTTTAAGTCAGCCATCTCAAACGAGCCCTTTCACTCTCTGAACCTGTGTGTCTGTCTCTGACACACACACATGCACACACGCGTGCACACACACACACACACACACACACACACACACACACACACACACACACACACACACACACACACAGTCGGTTTAAGATTTGAGTCCCTGGGTGAAATTTTTTTCAGGTGACAAGGCTAATGCTACTCCACCACACTCTAGACAATCAGTGTTAACCCATAACAGGCGTAAGGCGTAAGTCCAGCTTCAGAGAGGAATAATAGTACCACCACATGTTTGCTCCAACCATTTACCCAAACCAGCTAGTTCAAAGCAGCACAGTTACTCAGCCAGGTAGATGAGCTAAAGCATGAAACCACACGTGTAAAGTGCACAGAAAACAGCCCTAACAGTAGGCCTACATCCACATGGCAGGACTTCTACTTGCTGAAGCCGGACTTTCACAACTCTAGTATTAATCCACTCTC
>PYXC01002328.1:0-2500 GCA_015244755.2 Tenualosa ilisha | reverse complement strand
TCAGAGAGGGCTGAGGTGGAGCAGTCATCTTTGGAGATGATCCGCTGTACCTGTGCACAGTCATATGATTTACTGTAAATACGCATTGGCTGCTTTGTCTGTGCACCTGCTGAACCTCTACACTGGCTGCTGCACCTGTGCCCAGCTCTATGACCTACTCATCTGCAGGACCTGTAGCTCTGCCTGCACAGAGAGGGAGGCAGTGATTATATCCACTAGTCCACCTCTCTTGCTTGCTCTCGCTCTCAGTAATGTGTGATGGAGACTCTACTGGCTTTTAATATACCAATTAATAGCATGTCTGATTTTGGCTTTAAATCTTGTGGTGCTAGTTGATTTCTTAATTGATTTGCGGCACTGTGTGAGGGTGGGTGCTCGATTGTGTGTGTGTGTGTATGTGTGTGTGTGTGTGTGTGTGTGTTTGACTGTTGTGTGGGCTGTAGCTGCTGCTGTTGCGGCGGTTCTAATTGCTCTCTCTGTCTCCTTCCTCTCTCCCTCACTGTGGTGGACTGATCCCTCGTCCCCTGACGTATCTCCTCCTTTACCGCTCAATTCCTCAATGCTGATGCCTTATTTGGTCTTTCCTTCTCCTCTCTTTCCTTCTCTTCTTTCTCTCCTTCCCTCACTGTTTTTCTCCTTCTCCCTCTCCGCTTCTCTCTCCTTTTTCTCACCCTTCTAATCCTCTCTCTTTTTCTTGGTCTTGCTATCCATCTCTCTGTGTCTGTCCTTCCCTTCTCCCTAATTTCTTCCTACTTCATTTCTCTGTACTCTTTCTACCTCTCTCTCTCTTTCTCTCTCTCTCTCTTTCTACCTCTCTTTCTCTCTTTCTCTCTCTCTCTCTCTCTCTCTTTCTACCTCTCTCTCACTCTCTCTCTCTTGCTCGCTCCTGACACTTCTCCGTGGTGGTTGCTGTGTGCCCTGTCTGTCTCGTGGCTCAGTCTGTGGCTGTGTCCCCCCCGCACAGGAGCAGCTCATCCACGACAAGAGCACCAACCCCCCACCCCGGCCTCGCCCCAGTCCCCCGCCCCCGAGAGCGCGGAGACCCCCGGCGAGGGCCAGAGGACCTGGACTGACTCCCCCAAATGCTCCGACGGCAAGCCGGCCAAACCCGCCACTGGCGCCACCCCCGAGGGCATTAAGGACCTCTTCAGCATGAAACCGTGAGTGGGGGGGCGGGGCTGGCGTGACACTCAGAGAGCTGTCGGCCAGGGACTCAGTATGACAAGTAATGGATGCAGCTTAAAGGGGAAGGTGGAGTGTTTGATGCAGCTTAAAGGGGAAGGTGGAGTGTTTGTTGTCAAAAGGAGACAAGTAAATGCCCCTGCGGACTGACTCTGATTTTTGAAGCTAAAATATTACTTATTTGAATGATGTGACTGTAGAAATAGGAATGTTCCCAAGTTCCCAAGGATAATTCAGGAAAAATGTCCCCAATCTCAGAGGTCTGATCACCTCACTGTTCAGAAATGGTTTCTTGTCAAGCCCAGCCCAGCACACAGTGTTGTGTGTGTATGTACTCATGGCCCTGAGAAGAGTGTGTGTGACTTAATCTATTGTCAAACACTGAGGGATGCTGTCTGTCTTACACACTCTTACACATTCCATCCACTTCACCTCTCATCACTCCTCTGGAGCCCTGAAACCCTAAACTGCTCCATTCCTGATCAAGCTTGACAATAGAGCAGAACAAACAGCTCTAGTCCTACTGGGTCACATCATTCAGCCTGACTGATAACCTGATGGGGTGACAGAGAAGTCTGCTAACTTAATGTAGCAATAAATCCCTAAGAGTGAAGCCCTAATCGCTATAAAGAGTAAAGCCCTCACCCTCTGAGCTCCTCAGGTGGCTTTAGCCGTCCATGTTGTGTGTGTTCACAAATATACAGTCCTGCAGAGCCCCAGCTGATTTTAAAACGCCTTAAATTTAGTTTTTGATATTTAATGCTTAATCGTCTTAAAATAGTGGGATGGTAGGCATTAAATCATTTTTGTGTAGTTTAATGATTCATTTCACCTGCCAATCCCACAGCAATGAGCAGTTCCTAAACCATCAGTGAATAACTCACTCTCTAGGTCCCACTATCAGTTGGGATTTACATTGGGACAGCTTTGGGATTTACATATAAGTCAAAACAGCTTGCAGTAATGGCATTATATTTCCTTTTAGAGATCCTTTAAAAGTCAATCAATTTGTATATTAAAAAGGCTGAGAATGGGTAGCAAATGTAGTGGCGCGTGAGAGGAAGGTCTCACGAGAGCCTTGGACTTTGGGCTTTAAAATAATTTTGCTAAATCCCATTGTATTTGAACTCAGAGTGCTGTAACATGGTCCCTTGTTGAGAACAAATATTGGCCCATGATTTATCATATTATAACATTCTCCTGTCATTAAATCATCCTTGATTAATACTAATGAAGTCATCCATGTCCTAGAGGGATCAAGTGACCATTGTCTCCCATGGTGCTATACTGATTGAGAGTGATTACATTTTCCCAGTCA
>PYXC01002327.1:75000-80955 GCA_015244755.2 Tenualosa ilisha | reverse complement strand
CATCCTGCTTGAAGGCAGCATCTTTCAACTTCAATTCTGTTGCTTCATGTTAAAGTATCTGATAAATGAATGGTTGTGAATGCTACGGGCTGAGCCAATGACTGATTAAAGCTAAGGTCAGCAGATCCAGTGTCTGTTCTCATCATTCACACACATGAGTAGGCACTATCCAGATCAGAGACGCAGAAGGGAGGACTGGAGCGAGCTCTGAGGATGGGTCCTCCTGAGAGCACCCCTGCGGAGCAGATTGCGAGGGTGGCCTCTGAGGACGCTCAGGTGAGATGATCTCTGGCCATTCCAGAAGGTTCCGGCACAATGGTGCAGGCTGAGCCGCTGTGCTGATGTGGCGTTAACGAGAGTTTTCCAGCCGACTGGCTGCTCATCTCACCACAACCACCCCGGTCCTGGGATCTCTGACCATGCTCATGCACAATACACGCATGCCAGTCACACAGCCAGGACATACACACATACTTACCCTCCCGAACACACAACAGCACAACAACCCACTAGACAGACTAATTTGTGTCACACTCAATTAAGAAACACTGACGCACAATGCATCTTGAACAAGTGCAGACACACACAGACACAGACACACACACACAAACAAACAAGAGCTATAAAGGCCTGCCGACAAGAACTGTCTAGGTCCTTCTTATAGTATTTTGATGGGGTGGCATCTCTCCCCTCTGTGTAACCAAGACATACACACAGACAGACATGCACACAGACACACACATTCACACACCACAGACATGCACACAGACACAACACACATGCAGAGACCACAGAACATGCACACAGCACACACACATGCACAGACCATAGACATGCACACAGACACACACAACATGCACAGACCACAGACATGCACACAGACACGCACACATGCACAGACCACAGACATGCACACAGACACACCAACAACATGCACAGACCACAGACATGCACACAGACACATACACATGCACAGACCACACACACATGCACAGACCACACACACATGCACACAGACACCACACATGCAAAGACCAAGACATGCACACAGACACATACACACGCACAGACACACACACATGCACAGACACACAGACACATTTTCTCCTTCCGCAGCGCTTTCGTTGGAGCTCATCTGTCTTCCTTAAATAGACTGCAGGGTAGGGAGGGAGGAAGTCCGTCCACTTATCTATTTATCCATCTTTTTATTCCTCCTCTCCTGCTCTTTCTCTTAAACAGCAATTAAGATGCGTCTTCCTGCCTGTGTGCTTCATAATTCCCATTCCTGCACTTCACCATCAATATTCTACTGACACAGCACCGCCTGCACAGACTACAGCTAACTATCTCTCTTTCTCTCTCACACAGACACACACACAGACACACACACGCAAAAAGACTGTCTCTCTCTCTTACACTTTCTATATCTCACACACACACACACACATACACACAAACAGAGACTCTGTCACTCTCTTACACTCTTTCTCTCTCACTCATTCTCTCTCTCTCACACACACACACACACACACACACACACACACACACAACACACACACAACACACACAAGCGCTCTAACCTAGCACAATTGTGATCTGCAGAAGGAAACACAACCCAAAGGGTCAACACACACAATGCCTTCCCTACACAATCACATACAAAGACAGCAAACACACACACACACAAACAGAAATGCTTTCAGTCTACCTAGAAATACAACAAAAATACGCTATCCGCAGAGAGAACCATAGCCCACACGTGCCAATGGGTGGCTTCTAGACTCTCCACATAAAGTGTGAGCGTGCGCATGTGAGTTACGGCCCGGCGGGCTCAGGGCAATCAGCCCCTTCAGGAAGACGAAACATCTTCACAAAACGCCCAAGTTACCACGCAAGCACAACCCAACCCCTCCCAAAAAAACCACATGATGCAACCCTCAGAAAGATCACTACACACACACACACACACACACACACACACACACACTGCACTCTCCATGCCCTGTATAGCACATAACACACACAGAGTATGCAGATGGTGGGTAAGGAAGGTTTGGCAGATGTGCTCTCATAGTGAAAGCAAGCACATACACACACACACACCACACACACACACACACACCACACACACACACACATGTGGTGATGACTACAGAGATCTTTATGGGTGTTTGCTCATGTCATGAACATGTGTGTATGTGTATGTGCACACACACACACACACACACACACGATTCAGAAGGCTCTCAGACAACAGCCCGAAACAGATGGAGTAATTAACAATGTGGCGTGGCTCGGATGCCCACATACACACAAACACACACACACACACACACACACACACACAGATGGTAAAAAGAAACATAATCAGGGTTCGCAAAACTCTATGCGCACATGCGCATGCGCACACACACACACGCGCACACACACCCACCCACCCACCCACCACACACACACACACACACACACACACACAGACACACAAATGCTTTTATACATTTAAACTCTACAACACTAGCAAATGTGCATCCTATTACATTGGGCTGTCCTTTAAAAAATGAATAGACTGTGCCTACAAAGTGTGCTCTTGAGGAAGAGTCCCGTCAGAGTGATGCAGATCTATAATTGAGACTTCACTCCCTTCAAAGTGTGCATTTGGATCAGCAGGCTTTCACACAGAGCCTGGGCAAACAGAGCAGCTTCACCCCAGCCAGAGACGGGAGAAAGATTAGGGGAGAAACCGGGGTCTGTCTTAAAACACTTTACCACACATGCACGCGTGCACACACACACACACACACACACACACACACACACACAGAGCCCATCCACACATGCCCACACACACACAGAAACCAATACACACTTGCCTGCACACATGCTTGCAAGCACGTGTACGTATGTACGCACGCACACACACGCGCACACAGCACACACACACACACACACACACACACACACACACACACACACACACACACACACCACACACAGCTGAATGAACTGTTTGAAGGTGTTGTAGTAGCTATTACACAGCTGAGTGGCATGATGGAGGTGAAGCACGGTTGCTGCCTTCGGAGTTTCTCACAGGACTGGGGTGGGTTGGGTTGGGGTGAGATGAGGTGCCAGTGAGGAAGGGGGTGGGGGCGAAGGTGGTGAAGGCGGAAGGGGGTGGGGGTGACACAGAGGTCATCACAGTGATGACTATTACGATAGATAAATATCAACTTAAAGAAATCAGAAACCTGATACTTACAAGAAAAAGGATGAATATTACATGCGTGTCTTGGGTTGGGATGATGACAGGGTAGGAGATAGGACTGACATATTCTACACTATACATAGAAGACCAATGAACGCTCCCATGCTTTTTTTATTCTTGCTATTCCTCTCTCTCTCTCTCTCTCTCTCTCTTAAACATCTAAGCCCTGTCTGGTTCTCTGTGAGTACCACACTTCTGTTTTGATGAATAGCAGTGCAAGGAAAGGCTAATAGCTTGGCTATGGTTGCCAGTGAAAGAAGTAGAAAGTGAGGAAAAGAAACAAGTGACTCACCTTTTTACTCTCCTCCATCTCGTGTTCAAACATCGCGCTGAAGACAGGAGAGCGAGCTGTGCACGCACGCACGCACGCACGCACGCACACACACACACACACACACACAAACACACACACACACACACACGCACACGAACGCAAAGACATGCACACACACACACGCACCCACACATACACACACACACACACGAATGCAAAGACACACAAACACACAAAGAGAAACAAAGAAACAACTGGAATAAACAATCCTTCTCAATTCCTTAAAGGTGCCCTGCCACACAGAACCGTTTTTGTCTGATGTTTTTTAAAAATAGGACAGGCTTGTAAGAGTTCGAGAATGCAAGTGAGAATGTAATCAAATCTTTGCTGTCTGCAATAGAACAGAGAATTTAGGCCAATTTGAAAAGCTTTTTGAAAAACTTGAATAATGTACACAAGATAGACCAAGCTGGAGCCAATGGCGGATGCCACTGCATTATCGCCCAATCCATGCTCTCCTGTATTTGATTAGTGCCCGCCCCACAAAATCTTAACTATGTGAGATCACTGAATATCTGTGAAATAAAGATAACAGGCGAATACAACAAGCCTTTGGTACCAACAAGTTTTGGTACCTGTGGTAGTAACAGTAACCTTGTGATAACAAAGCACTTTTTATGTTGGCTAGTGTGACACCCTACACATTACAAGCTTATTGTTGCAAGTGTCTGATTTTACTAAAAAATGCATCATCAGATTTAAACAGCAGAAGAAAGGACCTTCTCGCTAGTGTATTCTAGCAAGGTCAAAACTCTTGATGTGCTCTTGTGTCATTAAGTAAAGGTAAATTAAGTATGCGTCTGTATGTGTGTGTGTGTGTGTGTGTGTGTGTTTTCAATTCAATTCAATTTTATTTGTACACCACCTTCTAAAATGGTATTGCCTCATGGTCCTTTACAGAAGGAGCACCCAAGAGCAACAGGGCAAGAAAAACACCCTATGTTTAGTTAGTCTAAGAAGAAACCTTGGACAGATCCACGACTCAAGGGGCTAACCCAGCTGCCAGGGTCATGCAGGAAATGTACAATCAATAGTAACGTTTTAAGTAACATTTTTTTTTTTTTGGGGGGGGGGGGGGGTTATGAAACTAATCTCTGTTAAGGAAATTACAGTAGTGTACATTGCAACAGTGTGCTTATTAATACACACATTTATGGTGTGTGTGTGTGTGTGTGTACGTATTCCTAACCTGCCAGGATGGCCTTATGGGCCTGGAACTCCTGTCCAGCAACGCAAAGCGAGCAGTCGGTGAAACGGGAGTGCTCCCACAAGCCGCCCAACTCGTCTGCCAGTCTGCAGTCTGGAACCTTCACCATGTTCATGGTGTTCTGCCCCCGAGATGTTCACAGAGTCCTGCACCACGCTCACCTGTGCGGTCCACACAAACACAAACACACACGAACAAAATAAAGAAAACTAATGGTCAGTCAGAGGCTGAGGAAAACAGACACACGCACACAGACACGGAGAGAGTTCCCCGGCTAATTGGCACTTGCAATCAATGAAGGTACGAATCCCCACTGGGTGACATTATCAGGCTTGAGCCCCAGTGCTATTTGGTTGCATTTAAATAGCCACGTCATGTTGCACATTTATTGATCGGAATGCATTATCTGTGTGAAGACAAATTATTGGAAAGATAAACTGGTTTGATAAGACAAAGTTTCTTGTAAAAAATGTTTTCTTAAAGTCAAATAGAGGACTGTGGAGGCAACTGATTCAGTTAGAATCCAGGCTTAACAAGAGGATCAATGAGCGTTTAAAATAATAATTAAATAACATGATCAATATTTGGATTCCAATGTCATACAACATGATACTTGAGCAAACTGCTGCAATGCTATGCGGTATTGATTTTTCGTCTCACACACACACACACACACACACACGCGCGCACACACACACGCAAACACACACACAAAAGCACAAACAGCGACTCAGAGGCAGCGGGTAGGCAGACTGGAGGATGTGTTGGGGTTTGTTGCTTACGTGGATGATCTGAGTGAAGCTTCCTATAGGGACTCCACAGGCATGGAAGCCCAGGGGGCTCAAAAAAAGCTGCGTTTCATTCCATGAGTCTCTCACAGAGCCACCACTGGCTTCTGACGTGTGTGTGTGTGTGTGTGTGTGTGTGTGTCTGTGTCTGTGTGTGTGTGTGTGTGTGTGTATGCACGTCCGTGTCAACAACTCTCCACCATGCTGTCTCTGCCACCTGTTCCAGCTGACATCGAACAAATTCATTTATCTCACTCCAGGACACACACACACACACACACACACACACCACACACACACACACACACCACACACACACACACACACACACACACACACTTTGCCATTCAGAGGAGGGAGTGCC
>PYXC01002327.1:45000-70000 GCA_015244755.2 Tenualosa ilisha | reverse complement strand
CCAGCCAGCAAGCCAGCCAGCCAGTGTGTGTGTGTGTGTGTGTGGTGTGTGTGTGTGTGTGTGCACATCTGAGTGAGTCTGAGTGTATGTAAAAGTGTGTGCACATACCTGCGTGTGTGGCGTGTGTGCATGGATTGGTGTGCATGCACTTTCTTTTTAAGGGGTGTGTGCATGTGTGGTGCCTGTCTGTGTGTCTGGTAAGTGATCTAGTGACGGAAACAAAACAACAGACTTTGAGAAAGGTAGCAAGGCAGGACAAGACAAGGGAGGAGGACAGCGAGAGAGAGAGGGGGAAGGAGACAGGAGACACACAGACAGGCCGCAGACAAAGGCTTGGAGACGACTCCAACACAAAAAAAGCTGCCTTGGCAGGATTCACCCCATCATTTTGTTATGAACCCCATATTTCTCCACTGGGGAACAAGAGAGAGACTGTGGACCCCCTCTACACACACACACACACGCACACACACACACACTCTTTCACTCCACCAGTAATGACACAGAATGAAACACCTTTAATGGGAGCTATCTGCTCATTATATACCTGCAGGTGTCTACAGTTGTGACAGAGGAGACGGGGAGGGATGGAAAGAGTGTGTGTGTGTGTGTGTGTGTGTGTATGTGTGTGTGTGTGTGTGTTTGTGTGCATGGGTGTGTGTGTGTGTGTGTGTGTGTGTGTGTGTGAGAGAGAGAGAGAGATGATGAATAGAAAACAAAAACAGAAGAGGAGGAGAGAGGGACAGAGTGGGGAGTCAAAGAAAATGCAAGACAGCAATGACAAATGGAAAAACAAAAACCTGAGAGAAAGAAGGTGTGAGAGACAGAGACAGAGAGAAAGAGAAAGAGAGAGAGAGAGAGACAGAAAGGAAGAGAGAGAGAGAGAGCGAGAGAAAAAGAGAAAAAGAGAGAAAGAGAGGGTGCTGAGCCACCTGAGAGTGAGCGAGGGGAGGGGAGGGGAGGAGAAGAATGAAGCAGAGGCAGAGAGCTTAGTGAGACGTCTCTCCTCACTTTTTCATTTCTCTCTCACTCCGTCTCCCTCGTTCCATGTTTCCACCTCTCCATCCTTCTCAATCCCTCTCTCAGGCAAAGAAACACCATCTGCAGAGCTGAGAAGCTGAGAAGAGTTGTGTTGACAGCGTGTTATCCTACTGCTGCTTGGGGATGAAGCAGAAGCGAATGCTGCCTGGACTGGCATTGCTGCCTCACTGGGCAACACTACTCCCTAAGATAAGATGAAGGAGAAAACACACACCTATCTGTGCACACATAACTACACTTCAGTGTGTGTGTGTGTGTGTGTGTGTGTGTGTGTGTGTGCATACCCAAACCCCCACATACATGCATGCACACACGCAAAAGCACACATAACTACACTTCAGTCCCAGAACGCATATTTTTCCAAAATGCACATAGAAATACACACACACACACACACACACACACACACACACACACACACACACACACACACCGCCCGGGATGAGCTGAGGACATCAGACCTCCTCTGCGTCAACAGACCTAGATTTGGAATCAGTTTAAACAGACTAACATCACACCAAACTCCCTTCCTCCACCTCCCTCCCCCCCACACCCAACCTCAGCCTCTCTTCTTTTTAAGTGCCGAACGGCTCGATTCGCCGCTCGCTCCCCGCCCATACGCTTCATTAGAATTGTTCGTCTGCGGCAGCGGTGGCTGTGGACGCAGCTGTGAGTTTTAAACATTCATGGGTGCGGTGGAGGAGAGCAGCGGCAGAGCCATTAGCATACCCCAGCGCAGAGAGAGAACACACTCCGGGAGTGTTTGTGTGTGCGTGTGTGTGTGTATGTGTGTGTGTGTGTGTGTGTGTGTGTGTGTGTGTGTGTGTGTGTGTGTGTGTGTGTGTGCGCGGACGCCAAAAGGCACGTGGCAAGGGGGTGCTCGATATCGATGTAAGGTTAGCCGCCGATGCTCAAAGACGTCAAGTGGGGTCCAACAAGGCGAGACGCCTGGGGAGTGTGTGTCTGTGTGCGTAGAAGTGGAGACGCTCTAAATCAGTTGGTGGGCCAATGACGTGACGAGTTGCTTTGCTCCCTGGCTAATGACGCATTGTGATGACGCACTGCAAGACTGCTGATGCTTTCACTTTGCTTTACAGTAGCTGTGGGCACTGTAAGCCTATCAGATTCTAGGTGCAGTTTAGATGTCACGTTTGATTGGCTTACCTCACAAAACAAGGTGAGCTTGTCATCTGGGAGTAGCCCATTGGCCTCATCCAGCAGGAAGTCCCGCCTTATGAACTTCTTGAAGCCCCAATCCTTGCCCTGCACGAAGCGGTAAGCCCTCTGGCTCTCTGTAGACAGACACACACACACACACACACACACAGAGGAGGAAACAGAAAAAGGCAAACCAGGTCAACATTTCTTCTGCTATTCCCACCATAGTGCAGAGGCTTAACATCATTGAGAGAGACTGGGTGACAAAGCAAGTCACAACAGCGAGAGCAGGAGACATGTGTGCATCTTAAAAGGGCTGCTTTGGGCTTCTCTCCCTCAACTATTTGCCCTCAAACACCCTCTCTACCAAACACACACACAAAGAACACACAATCACACACACACACACACACACACACACACACACACACACACACACACACACACACACACACACACACACACACACACACTCCTGGAGAGGACAGAGGAGAATTCAGAGAAGGGGAGTCAACCAATCAGTATAATTCAAAGCACTGCCAACAGAACCATGTCTCCGCAGAACGTTACGTACGACCGGAGGCTGGGGGTTGAACCGGGGTGGGGGGCGGATTGTGAACTCCACACCTCCAGCACTGTGCCCCTTGACTGGAGAGGAGGGTGGCAAGCCATGGGCATTTGGGTATGGCACTAGCAGGCACGGGCAGTCGGTCTCAGCCCGTGGTTCAAATAAAGGAGCAGGCAAAAGTGGCGCTAAAGGCACAGAGTTATTCAGATGCATTCTAATCCCTGCTTCGGCTGAACGCGTGTGTGTCGCATGTGTGTGTCGCGTGTGTGTGCGCACGTGGGTGTGTGTTGGTATAGGGCGATGAGACTGAGAGCAAGGGGAGGTGAGAAGTGTGAGTGGTGGTGCTTCTGTTTAATCCTGTCTCGTGAGACCACACACACACACCCCAAATGCTGACACACACACAAACATGCGCATGGCCCATCTCAGAGAGTGACACAAATCCAAATAGTCTTAAGGGTGGTTTTCTCCTCTTTTCCTCTCTTCTCTACGCTGACTGCGAAGGGATGGAAGAGAGGAGAGGAACGGGGTGGGAGGGGAGCTCCTCCCACATCTCTCTCTCTCTCTCTCACACACACACACACACACACACACACCACCTCCATCCCCACACACACACAAATCTCACCTCCTCCTCCTTCTGATTATCATTTGTCTCAGCACAGCTGCTTCTCCTCTTCTACCTATTGCCATATTGCTTATGCTATTCACTGCATACACCTTCTTTCCAACTCTCTCTCACTATCTATCTCTATCACTATCTATCTATCTATCTATCTATCTATCTATCTATCTATCTATCTAACCCTCTCTCTCTCACTTCTGTCAGGTAGAGAAAACAAGAAAAAAGAGAGAAGAAAAAGAGGGGGGGGGCTGAGAGAAATCAGCACTTGAAAGTTGATTTCATTTTCTTCTTCCTCTTTCTCTCTATCTATGATTCAATGTGTGTGTGTGTGTGTGTGTGTGTGTGTGTGTGTGTGAGGTGGGGGGGGATATGCTTTGTTGTGACAGCTTCTCTTGTCAGCCACTATGTCTGGCAGCCTCTCTCTGTCTCAGGGAGTCTCTCAGTCCTCTTCCCATTGTCATTAATCTGGCTAATCCAGCTAATTTACGAAAATCTAAATGTACGGGTAACCCTTTGTGTCTGCGTTTGTGTGTGTGTGTTTATTTGTGTGTGTGTGTGTGCATGCGTGCGTTTCCACTGATGTATATCCGTGGGGTGGGTGTGGGCGCGGGTGTGTATTTTGTTGTGCATTGTTCTGCTCAGTCCTGCATGCTCAATGTGTTTTTCCTCATGTTTTTACAATAACATCATGTCAGCGCGGCTTTGATATTGAATTTCAATGGGGAGCAGGGAGGAGGCTGGGTTTACTATTATGCATCTAGACCATCCAAGCATGAGGGAGTGTCAGGGCCTGGCACGCGCTCTCACTGACTGGGGCTTTGTGTAGTACGGCAGACAGAGGGGTGCGGGATAGGGCTGAAGACAAGAGGAAAACAGACACACAGACAGATGTGACTGTGTGTGTGTGTGTGTGTGTGTGTGTGTGTGTGTGTGTGTGTGTGTGTGTGTGTGTGTGTGCGTGTGCGTGTGCGTGTGTGTCGTGCGTCTGTGTGTGTGAGAACGGACAGAACACAGGCCTGTGTGACAATAAGAGCATGGGTGCCAGAAAGACTGAGTGAGTGTGTGTGTGTGTGTGTGTGTGTGTGTGTGTGTGTGTGTGTGTGTGTGTGTGTGTGTGTGTGTGTCTCTGTTGTGTGTGTCTCTGTTGGGTGATGTGTGTACAGGCCTATTTATACAGTATCTGTGGTATGCATATATATCCATGTGTATGAGGTGTGTGTGGTATCTAACGTGCTGACTGCATATATATCCATGTGTATGAGGTGTGTGTGGTATCTAACGTGCTGCATATATATCCATGTGTATGAGGTGTGTGTGGTATCTAACGTGCTGCATATATATCCATGTGTATGAGGTGTGTGTGGTATCTAATGTGCTGACTGCATATATATCCATGTGTATGAGGTGTGTGTGGTATCTAACGTGCTGCATATATATCCATGTGTATGAGGTGTGTGTGGTATCTAACGTGCTGACTGCATATATATCCATGTGTATGAGGTGTGTGTGGTATCTAACGTGCTGACTGCATATATATCCATGTGTATGAGGTGTGTGTGGTATCTAACGTGCTGACTGCATATATATCCATGTGTATGAGGTGTGTGTGGTATCTAACGTGCTGACTGCATATATATCCATGTGTATGAGGTGTGTGTGGTATCTAACGTGCTGACTGCATATATATCCATGTGTATGAGGTGTGTGTGGTATCTAACGTGCTGACTGCATATATATCCATGTGTATGAGGTGTGTGTGGTATCTAACGTGCTGACTGCATATATATCCATGTGTATGAGGTGTGTGTGGTATCTAACGTGCTGATTGCCGTTTGTTTTGCATGGTTTTCCAACCCCTAACAGAGAAGCACACAGCATTGCCAAGATGGCTAATGGCTGTGCTTAACTGTGCCCCACCTGAGCAGCAAATCAGTACAATAATTTTCAATGCCAAGCACAGTAAATCGGGAAAAGGCTACGAGAGTTTCAAGTCTCATCATATTTTTTTTAATATCCAAGGTGCAATTTGGGATGCCCACATGCCGATCTGGTCACAACCAGATCCACATAAAAAAAAAGAAAGAAACAAACAAAACACTGACTGTAGATCAAGCTATTAAGGTCAGTATTTAGCATGGCAGAAAAGATATAGCACAGAAATCCCTAAGCTATCAGATATGCTCATCGTAATATGTAAACAACAGAATTGGCAACCACCAGAGCAAATTGACAAACGGCATGACCAGGAACGGCAAAGAAATGCAATTTACAACAACAAAGTTGGAGCCGACGAATTGAAACAATAACAAATGCGAAGTGGAGGAAAAAAATCAAAACCCTTTTGCCAAATTGGACATAACCTGACAGCATTTTAAAAAGTATTACCTCTCTTCACACCGCAGTGAGCAGAGTGTCATGTTTATTCCTTCACACCTCATACATAAATGTCACGCTTCCTCTGGTATAGCGGGGAAACACCACGAAAAATGAAGCTTGAGCGCACGCACACACTCAAAAACTCAGACACACAGAGGGAGACCAAGAATTACACACACACACACACACACACACACACTCAAAAACTCACAGACACAAAGAGGGAGACGAAGAATCACACACACACACACACTCAAAAACTCACAGACACAGAGAGGGAGACGAAGAATTACACACACATACACACACACACACACACACACACACTCAAAAACTCACAGACACAGAGAGGGAGACGAAGAATTACACACACACACACACACACACACACACATACACACAGAGAGAGACTCAAAAACTCACAGACACAGAGAGAAAGACAAAGAATTGCACACACACACACACACACACACACACACACACGGACGCACACTCAAAAACTCAGACACACAGAGCAGGACGAAGAACTACACACACACACACACACACACACACACAGACTCAAAAACTCATAGAAACACATACACACAGACACACACACAGACACACACACACAGCTGCAGAGACCGCCAGGTGAGGCTGCAGCTGGTCAGGTCTTTAGGTGTGTTGAAGCCAATCCCAGCCGCAGTGCAGCGGGGGTCAGCTAAGAAGCCTCTTCAGTAGGCTTTTACTTCAGACTGCTGGGGGACCAGGAAGGGTCAAAGTACAATTTGCAGAGAGACCCCAATGGCACAACCCTCAGACACACACACACACACACACACACACACACACACACACACACACACCCTGCTCTGACCTCAACAGCAGGAGGCAAAGGGAGCAGTAAAGGTGATAAGAGGAGAGAAATGATCTGTCTCTCCCTCCGTGTGTCTGTGTGTGTGTGTGTGTGTGTGTGTGTGTGTGTCTACGCGCAGGTGTGTTTGAGAGAGGGAGCAATACAGAGTGTGTATGAGAAAAAGACTGGCACTGGCTACACAGCGTGAGTGCCTTGTCTGGAGGGAGGGACAGACAGATAGAGAGATATAGAGAGATGAGGGAGAGGGTGTAAGAAAGGGAGGTGTGTGTGTGTGTGTGTGTAGGCTGACGTGTCTGTATCAGGAGCCGCGCATGCATATTCAGACCACGTCACTGTGCTCTGGACCTCAGCGTCTATCACACTGGCTCATGGATAGAGACGGCTGCCTGGCGTAAACACACACACACACACACACACACACACACACACACACACACACACACACACACACACAATCTATTCACTCACACAAACCCATTCACCCATCTACCCACACACACACACACACACACACACAGTGCGCTGACTAAAATATTAAAAACTCATGTCATGGCGGGCCTATATACTTATATACCACCTCTCACCTTCCCCAAAAGAAAGTGTGTGTGTGTGTGTGTGTGTGTGTGTGTGTGTGTGTGTGTGTGTGTGTGTGTTGAGGTGAGGTGAGCGAGTGTCTGTGCCTGTCTTAATGTGTCCTGATGGCTAAAAATAGACAATCTATAACAATAACAAAAAAAACAAACTAACACACACTACCTCCCTTCAAATTCCATAATCTACAAGACAATTTGTACCCATCCTCCTCCCCTATCTACCCCATTCACACACACACACACACACACACACACACACCCTTACTTAACTCTCCAACAAAGAAAATCTAATCCCAGCTGAAGAGCGCTCTATAATGAAGTGTCAGCACAAACATGTCTATTGACATTCCTTCCCCTTCTGTCAATACTGCCTAATACAGTAAAGCTCTGTCCAATAACATTTGTTCATCTGGCTGACAGTCTCCTCCATCGCTTCGTCACCCCAATTTTAACACACACACACACACACACACTCTCACTCTCTCTCTCTGTCTCACACACACACACAGTCTTAAATACACTGTCTCATACAAGCACGTCTCTACACCTCAATCCCGGCTAACAATCCTCATGCTGGCAAGTTGTGGGGTGGGGGTTTGGGGTGGGGGAGGGGGGGTTGTAACAGGGAAGGTGTCTCATTGGTCTTGACTGAGGGATGTGTCTGAACAGGAGCAGAACATGGGCTGAACAGTGCCCCCTGCAGGGCTGGCTCCAATCCCTGAGGCAGCACTGCCAGCGTTTCACAGCTGAGTGGGTATTCACCTGAGCAGTTAGTCATTCCTCCTCATGAGATCACCATCAAGCACTCACACTCCAACGCACGCGCGCGCACATGCCGAGTCACGCACAGACACACCAATATGCAACTTGCCAATACATGCAGACACGTATGCACACTTGTATACAACTAGTACACAGATGAACACAGACACGCAGAGAATGACAGACACACACACTCACACACACACACACACACACACACACACTAGCCTACCAGCAGTCTGACACCATAGCAGCGAGCCAGGAGGCTTGCAGCCAGGAACCCCGAGGGACCTGACTGGGCAGAGGGCGGCTGGCCCGGAGCAGCGCTGGCCGTCCTCAGAGGACGCACGGCTGGCCACCTGGGCCTGCTCTCTAACCCCGCGGCCAGGACCCTCTGGCCCAGAGCACAGCAGCCGCAGCAGCAGCTCTGTCCCAGGCCAACACAACAACAACAGCACTGCCAGTCTACATGGGGTAACCAGGGAAAGAACTCCGAGAGCTCAAGGACAGGCCTGACAGAGAGAGATACAGGGGAGGAAGTGGAGGGGGGGGGGAGAAACAGAGTGATAGAGTGAAAGAGAGAGCATGGGGAAAGAAAAAAAATAAACAAAGACTGTGGAAGAAATGGGTGCAGACGAGGGGTCCGGCGGCGTGAAGGCCGATGAGTTTGGCTAAGGGGTGGTGTCCGTGGGCTTGGCTGATGAACCATTCACTCATTTGGATGGCAAGCGGCAGCTCCACTTTAAAACCCCCCCACCTGATGGGTGTCCAGAGACGCCAGCGCTCAATCCATCAGGCTGCGATGCACGCACACGCGCACACACACACACACACACACACACACACACACGCGTACACAGGCCGCACTGTTGCTCTTTACACAAGTAGCACCCACACACACACACACACACACACACACACACACACACACACACACACACACACACACACACACACACACAGGGCCAGTGCTCTATTAATGCAGCAAAGGAGGTGGGAAAGAATTACTACCGTGGCTGATGGGACGCAAGGCACCCAACGTGCGCCGCAAGTAGCAGTGCCGTGAGTGCCGCCGCTGGCGCCATCCTCCCTGTCAGGGATGGGGGGGGGGGGATGCCACGCAAGCAACCCTCAGCTCCACGCACGTGGCCATAAATTGTGCCTAATGGGGAGTCTATGAGGTGAGAAATGGGTGGTGGGCCATGGAAGCTCTCTGCTGCACAGGCATCCATTTAACTGTGCAGCTGATGGATTAGCCTCTAGCGACTACATAACCCCCACACTCATACCTCCACCACCAACACCTACACACACACACACACACACACACACACACACACACACACACACACACACACACACACACACACACACACACACACACACACAACCAACCCCATCTAAGAATGCTTTGAGTCACCTCTTGCCTTTATTCAGGCCCATCACACAAACCCTTAGTGCTCCATTCATTCATGGATTCTGTGACTCTCTTCAATCATCTGACTCATGCTACTTCTGCCCCTCCATCCATCCATCCATCCATTCATTCATTCATGTGTTCATTCATGTGTTCATGCTCTCCACATCACCAGCCTTTTCCATCTCTTTCTTTCCACCTATTCAGGGTTTCATTCATCCTTCCATCCCTTCTTTCCATTCCTCCATTAATAGACATGTCTGTCCCCAGCAGCTAGTGTTTGTCATCATCTTTGTGCTTGTGTCTCTGCTGCAGTGTGTGTGTGTGGATATAAATGTGAAGCTTTGGCAGAACAGACACGTCAATAAGCCAAATCTGCTTCACTGGCCCTATCCAGCCGACCGCTACTCTTAATTAAAGGGCTTTACTGTGTTTTTATTCCCCCCCTCCCACCTCACCCCATCTCTGCCCCTATTATGTTCCTCTCGCGTATAAACCCCTCACCAATCCCCCCCCCCCGCACCCACCCCACCAACCCCACCCTGGACCACCGCCCCCTTCCCCCTTCCTCCACCACCCCCTAAGGACGCCCAGATTAAATTGGATTCTAAATGATCCAGAAACGATAGAGCAATTTCGCCTGCCATATTTTCTTTCGCAGACTTGAGACCCCCGTCCTCCCCCGGAACCCCCACCACCCACCCTGTCACTGAAAATATGGCCAACAACAGGCTCATTTTCTCCAGCGAATAAGGGGGACCCACGCTCCAGGGACCCACGCTCCCCTGGGTGGAGGATGCAGCAAGGGGAGAGGGTGAAAGGGAGCTGAGGGGTGTGTGTGTGTGTGTGTGTGTGTGTGTGTGTGTGTGTGTGTGTGGAGGGGGCACTGCAGATAACACCCTACAACCCCGCTGAGTCATTAGATGGCCAAAACGAAGAAAATGAGAAAATGAGACATGAGGGTCGTTCACGGTGTTCACGCACACACACATGCGCACGCACGCACACACAGACACACTTTTCCCAGTCTTGCTTCTTAACTCTTTTAGACAAGTTACTCAGTTGAGTGATGTGAAGAAAGTGTGTAAGTAAGCAGGTTAGCAATATTTTTGAGCACGCCCATATGTGCTCTTGTGCGTGTGTGTGCGTGTGTGTGTGTCTGTGTGTGTGTGTGTGTGTGTGCCACAATGACACAAGTGAGTGAGAGTGGACTTTAGGAAAGCCATGTCTGGTATCGCTTTTAGTATGGCTGTGTGTGAGTGTGCATTCGAGTGTGTGTGTGTGTGTGTGTGTGTGTGTGTGTGTGTGTGGCTTTACGGGCAGTGGTGGCGTATGCACACAACAGAGAGGCAGTTCCTCTGGACGTGACTAAAGTGACAAAGAGAAAGGTTGGGGTGGTTTATACGCTGATGGAACAAGCTTGGTGTGTGAGGGGAGGGAGACCAGAGGAGAGCACAGAGAGGAGAGGAAGAGGAAGAGGAAGAGGAGAGGAAAAGAGAGGAGAGGAGAGGAAAGGAAAAAGAAAGATAGAGGACAACAGAAAGAAGGAAAGGAAAGGATGGGGGAAAGGGAGGAGAGGAGAGGATAAAGGAGGGTAAAGGAGTGGAGAAAGGAGGAGAGGAAAGGACGAAGGAGAGAAGAAGAGGCGGAGAGGGAGAGGTGGTAAGCAGTGCGACACATAAAGTGTTAGTTTCACGCCTTCCTTTAACTCATTACACTCTCACCATACTACTCTGGGATACTGACGGCTCATTTTCTTGCCATTAAGATTTAACTGGTACTGCAACTGAAATGAGTGTGTGTGTACGTGTATGTGAGTCAGTGTAAGTGTAAGAGAGAGAGAGAGTGTGTGTGTGTGTGTGTGTATACACTCAACACACTCATGCAAGTTAGTTCGAGGGAGGAATAAAAAAAAGACATAGTTGATAGATCGGTTAAGAGAAAAACAATTTTCCTTTCCTACAGGAACAACAGCGTCCTGTCAACAGAAGTGTATGTTGACTTTATTTTCACACATGCATGCACTCTCTCTCACTTTCTTACACACACACACACACATACATACACACACTATGGAATATGAGGAGAACCATGGCGTGTGGGAAGCCCATCACCGAGCAAACGGCTACATCTGGCTAGCGCTAATTCAATCTGGGCGTGCGTTCTGCCTCTCCGTAACCCAATTAACGGCAGGCGTGGAGTGCCAGGCACGTCCGTCTGAGATTCATCAAAAGAGACAGGCCTCCCCCGAAAAAAACCACAGCAGCGCTCGCTCGGCCCCTAATTAAAACTCCGAATGAGAGCGGCCCCAAATTAAAGATGGGAAGGAAATGATGAACTCCACCTGTGATTAGACATGCCTCAGCATGACCAAAGACACACACACACACACACACACACACACAGGTACGTATGCCAAATGAAACGGTCCTGAAGAGGGCAAAGGTGAGAAGGTCTACAATTTCACTGAAAGTAAGCTCTGCTTTGGTGCATGTATAATTGCCATGCCCACAGTCAACGAAATCTGTGTGTGTGTGAGTGTGTGAGTGTGTGTGTGTAACCTTCAGTAAGAAATCTCACAGCACTCAGACCAAACCTCTCTCTCGCTATTTCCAAAGTCGGGCCAAAAGCCAGAATCACACTGTTTGTCAACTAGCTAATAAGGGATTTATTAAAGCATTTCTTTCACTCTATCTTGCGTGCGCGTGCGCGCACACACACGTACACATACACACGCGCACACACACAGACACAAACACACACACACGCCACACCATCATTATATGCCACACCAGGCTCTGCATCAATATCTAGCGCTTCAGGTATGGATCGGTGTGGCTGTACTCGGCAGGCAGACGTCTCATTAGGAGTGTGTGTGTGTGTGTGTTTGTGTGTGTGTGTGTGTGTGTGTTTGTGTGTGTGTGTGTGTTTGTGTGTGTGTTTGTTAGAGCAGGAAAAGTGGGACATCATTAACTCACCCATGGCTTTGGTTTCCTCTCCCTTGGCATTGAGGATGGAAAACTTAAATTTGGCGCGGACTTCGCTCTTCGGACAGCTGACCAGGAGCAGGTAGAGGGAAAGGTAGTCTTTACTCTCTTCATCCAACCCTTTGGGATTCACTCGCAAACACCTGGAAAGAGAGAGAGAGAGATATGAGAGGAAGGCAGGAAGGAGAGAAGGAAAGAAGGAAGGAATATTAAGGATTGAAAACAAAGAAAATCATTCATCTGCCCATTTCACTAACTTTCACTAACAGTTCTATGTAAACATACCCAACGACAGGTATACACAATAGGGCTCTTTCACAAATCCAAAGAGACGTTCGAGTGGCCATACTGTTGACACACCATTGCTGCTGCGGCTATTCTTGCGGGCTAATTTCAATTAAAGCTCAGTTAGCTTTCAGTCTTCCCTCTTTGTAAATTATGTTCAACCTAATTAAAGTGTTTCAATTGGCTCTATAAAGCAGACACACTTCACCGTCATTCACAGGCTACATAACTTTATTGGCCAGCGACCATAACAAAATGAATGCCCTTTCAAACATCACCTTCCCTAAAACTAGCATTATCTGTGGTTAAACAATGAGTAGGCTAGGCTACAGGCTTCGCTGTGAGGTTGCTAATGTTATGCTACCTGTGGTAAAAGTATGACGGTGGTGTGGCTGGAAGTTTCACCTGCCCCTAGCTGGTTCCTATTCTCTCTTATCATCGATCATCAGTTTTATTGCCCTTCATGTTTTTGACAGTGGGTGCAAAGCTGTCGTAGCTCTAGCATTGGCGTAGCATTAACTGACAGGTTAACTGACACCATATGGCCGTGGAGAACTGCGACACGGATCGAATAAGCCCAGTTATGCACAAACAAATCACGTGCAAATGTGTAGGTTTGGAAATCATCCACCGGGTTGGGAAAATGATCTGTCTCCAGCCATACGTACCATTTCAGTTTGTCGTTGGCTCCCGAGGAGAAGGTGGAGCTTTTGATAACCTCGCCCATCTCCTCTCGACAGAAGCTGAAGTTGTTGATAGTCCACATGTAGGAGAACTTCACCACTTTGATCTGGATCAGGCAAAGACAGATATGTAAGGCATTTCCTTTATGTATGTGCATGTGTGTGTGTGTGTGTGTGCCCACGTCTGTTTATGTGCATACGTGCTCGAGACTCCTAAGTGGTGGCCGGACATGAAAAAGCGGACATCAAAACAGGCTTTCATCTTAATAAACTCTGACAACAAACAGAGATCCATAGGAGAGCAGAACAAAAGTGACAACAAAGTGATGATCTCACCAGAACAAAAGAGTGGAGGGGAGGAGGGATAGAGAGGCTAACAGAGGGAGAGGTAGAAAGAGAAAGAATAAAACACAGAAAGAAAGTAAAAACATCAATAAGACTAGTACCATAAGGTCTGGTGCAGGATGTCCATCAAGCTACTCGCTGTGTGCAAATGGGAGGTGCACAGCAATTTATAAAACACACACACCACACACCACACACACACACACACACACACACACACACACACACACACACACACACACACACACACACACACACACACCAGAACTACCAAGCATATTGCTGAAGGCATAAACTACTGTATCACACTGAACACACACAAAAAATGCATGTAGGAGAAATGATTCCGTGCTTGCGAATGTTTGCATGTAAAAATAATAGTAAACACACTAAACACAAAACAGCGTATGCTGGCCACTATACACAGCACCACACATACATGCAAAGAGCAACAAAAACACAAACTCTCTCACACACTTAAATGCACCAATCACAAAAAAAAAATGGGATTCAATTATTCCAGAGGTTAAATGCAACCTTTGGCACTGGTGGGTTCAAAAGATCCCCCTGTGCCACAGCAAGCCTATTACAGCAATCACATTTTTTTTGTTTTAGTTAAGCTTGCCAATAATGGCTGGCTAACCTGTAATTTATTAATTGCCAGTAATTCATTAAGTTAGGCTGTGACCATGCCCGAGGCAACTAAATATCAACACACATACACATACACACATGCACAGACAGACACACACACACACACACACACACTGACCTGAGTGTAACACCAGCTTTCGGCCACAGGGCCGCTGGACATCTCAGCAGGCGGTGGCGGACTTGGAACCCTGGACATCGCCAGCTTGGAAGAGGGGGAGAGCGGTGGCCAGAGCACCAGCCAGCAAAGGAGCCTTTCCCCACACACACTCACACACACACACACACACACACTAGCACTTACACACGCACGTACACTGTCTCTCTAACACACACACGCACAGGCATACACACACAAAGGCACAAGGAGAAGTCTGACAGACCCCCCCAACACACACACACACGCATGCAGACTCACCCCCTCTCTCAGTCTTCAACACACACACACACACAACACTATTTTCCTCTTTCACACACACTCACGCACACACACACACTTTAAGAATGGCTACACACACGCTCTCTCTCTCTCTCTCTCTCTCTCTCTCTCTCTCTCACACACACACACAGCCTCCGCCACTGCTGAGCTCCCGAAGCTGGTTCCCCTCTCCAGTGCGCCGGGCTGAAAAGCACAGACAAGATGGCGCGGGGTCAGGTGGGGGGGTGGGTGCAGGGGCTCAGGTGGGGAAGCACCCTGATGGCCAAGACGCCCACAACGTCCTCTCCCACCCACGCACAGATCTATCCTTCAACCTGAAAGAAAAAAAAATAAGGGGGAAAGAGAGAGAGAGAGAGAGAGAGAGAGAGAGAGAGAGAGAGAGGGAGACAGAGAGAGAGAGGGGGGTGGGAGGGGGAGGGAGAGAGAGAGAGAGAGAGAGAGAGAATCAGTTAGTACAAGCAGAAGCATGTGTTTGCATATGTTCATTATTGGCTGTTGTGTACTCATTTACACAGGCTGACACATGAAAATGTGCAGAAGAAAGGAAAAGAGAAAAAGGGAGAAAGAGAGAGAGAGAGAGAGAAAGAGAAAGAAAGAGAGAGAGTGAGAGGCGTATAATTAGGCAGCCGGTCAAACTGGGCTTTATTCAAATATAAACAGCACAGAGCACAAGTCTGTGTTAATTTCCTCTCAAAGAACACTTGGCCTTAATGAGCACCAATCTATATTTTATTCATCACGCCGTTTCCCCCAACGTCTGGAGGGCCCAATGCCAACCTCAGGGCTATGCGCCTACAACAAAAGTGAGCGAGGAGGTGTGTGTGTGTGTGTGTGTGTGTGTGTGTGTGTGTGTGTGTGTGTGTGGGGAGGGGACATCAAAGCTTTCGCTCTGTCTTCACAAGTAAACATTTTGCCCTTCAACTTGCCAACTGGACACACACAAAAAGCTCAAAACAGGAATATGAGTCCTTTCTGCAGAAAACTGCTGCAAACACACTCGAGAGATGGATGGGAAAAAAAAGAGAGAGGGGGGCGAGAGAGAGTCGGAGAAAGCAGAGGGAGGAACGCCATGGTCGAAGAACATCAGCGTTTCCTTTCAAAGACCGCATTATGTTAAGTAGGCCATTAGTCTCGAGTCAGACAGGCGTCGGGCTACAGCAGCACGGCACCCACTCGATCGACTCGACTTCAACGCGAGGATTTCTGAGAGAAAGGACCCAAAACTGTGCAGGGGTCAGAGTGCAGCAATGAGAATGGAAATAGGACAACCCGAGTGAACCCTGTGAGCGGAGGAAGTGCGGAGTCCTGAATACACACTCATCTCTCTCTCACACACACACTTTCTTCAGACAGGCTTCTTTATAGGTTACAACACACTCAGGAATCTCAACACTCCAGAACAAAGATATAAGAGGGGGAAGGGGAGAGGGGAAAAAGAGAGATCATACACAGAGACAAAAAAAATTTATGTATGTATGTGTGTGTGTGTGTGTGTGTGTGTGTGTGTGTATGTGTCAGTGTTTGTTGGTGGGTGGGTGACTGAGTGAGAGGAAAACCACAGGGGGCCATATTTTTTATTTTATCTGGAACATTCCATCATCTAGACAAGGTCAGTGACCCTCCCGCTAAACACCAGCCAAACACCAAAGTCAAATCTGCCCCCGTAACACACGGGCGTATGACAAGCACTCCAGGAACGCACTGTAAATATTTAAACAGTGCCTCTGACACGGTCTTTAGCAGGATACCTCTTCCCCTCCACTGACTAGTCTGCTGTGTTTGAAGGGTAAGAAAGAAGGGGAGAAAAAAAAACGAGGTTCTGTCTTTTTTTTTTTTTTTTTTTTTTTTTTTACTTTTCATCTCTTTCTCCCCTCTTCTTTATCTGTCTTGTTCTGTCTGAATTTCTAATCAGTGTGTGTGGAGCAGGTAGAGGCCTCTGTGTGCCGTGTGTGTGTGTGTGTGTGTGTGTGTGTGTGTAAGCCTCTATCTATCCTTTAACCTTACGCACGATGCCACACTTTGCCGCGGGTTCCAGGCGAGGTGACACCGCTGCCCACATCTGACAGATAATGACTTGCACGTTTGCTCCTGTTCCTTGCCTGTAAATGCACAAGCGTCCACTTAAAAGTGGCCCCGTCTTCGCCCGGGTTCCCTTCATCTGTCCAACTGCTAGTTTTTCGGTCCTCGTGCGAACTTCAAACCTCGGTCTTGCTTGACCGCTTTTCCTTTTCGACCTGCGTGTCTTCCTCAGGGATTTTCATCCGCCCCTACAGCGAGAGATATGTACGTTTCTATTCCCAGCTCGTTCTGCTAATTAGCGTCTGATTGAGAAGAAAGATTCCGCCCTGCATCAGTCTCAGAGAGAGAGAGAGAGAGAGAGAGAGAGAGAGAGAGAGAGAGAAAGAGAGAGAGACAGGTTGGGGAGATGAGGGAGGTGTGATGAGACCAGAAGAGAGAAAGAAAAAGCCATCAAGGAAATGAAAAAAAAAAAACAGCGCCATCAACAGTTCAACGCAGAGAAATAGAAAATAGGCAGAAGTGTAGTTCCACACCAGTGACTACAGAGGTACACCTGGACTGAACTATAAAGGCAAGCCAGAGACAACAGGCAGAGCCAAAGAAAAGCCACATAAAGTCAAAGAAAATAAAAGAGAAAAAGAAAAGTAGAAAGGCAAAGTAATAGAGAGAGCATGGAGAGGAGGGCAGGTCTCCCAGCCTGTCGTTTCAGTACACACACATCTTAATTAAAGCCCAAAGTCATGTCTGAGGGGGGGCTCAGATCCCAGTCCCCCCCGCCCCCTCCTCTCTCTCTCTCTCTCTCACACACACACACACACACACACACACACACACACACACGCTCCTTTTCTCCGCCGTTTGTCTCTGATGAGAAACACTGGTGGCATTTCCACTTCGTCGAAACAATAAAATATTAATCACCAAAAAAGAAGTTGGAGGAGCAAGCCAACGCTGATTTGCAATTTAAATCACTGTGTCTTCCTGACAATTAAGTATGTGTGTGTGTGTGTGTGTGTTCTCCTGCGTTTACTTATGAGGATATTTTTCCATTTTATGGACTATGTTTTTTGTCCCATCTTGTCATTGTCAACCAAAATCAACAAACTTGATAACACAGCCTAAACCAAAGACACACTACATTCTTTCAAGCCCAGTCCATGAAAACAGACACGTACACACACACACACACACACACACACACACACACACACGATCTCACACAAACACACTACAATCGCAACCACATTTTTGCTGGAAAACATAACTCTTTTCACCATCTTCGTCCGTCTTAGCCATTTTTTTTCTATTTTGTGTGTGTCTGTGTGTTTTCTCCTCTTTGTGACAAAAAGCGATTACGGCACAAAGAGGAAAAGGCATCAAAACACAGAGCGAGGGCTCGGCCCACTAATCGAATCTCTTTCTCCTGTCTGAGACATCCTCAGACAAGCCATCCATCACAGCACTACACACACACACACACACACACACACACACACACACACAGACAAACCTACCTTCAACTGACTTACAGGCTAAGACAGCACAAGAAAAAAATAGCTAATAGGTGATGATGCCCTTGACATGAAGGGAATAAATATTGACACAAATTCCGCTCCATCTCTCTCTCTCTCTGTCACACACACACACGCACACACACACACACACACACACAGCCTTAGCGATGAGGGGTTCACATTTCCAGAGGACCTTTGATGGCCAAGGATAAACCGGCTGCTTTTTCTCAATGTGTGTGTGTGTGTGTGAAGATCAAAGTAGTCACTGGCCAAGCATGTACAATCACACTAATTAAGCCAAATATCTGTGCAAACAGGAGAGAAACCTGTTTAGCAGGGTTTAGACCTGTAGGGCTTCACACATTTATATGCAGCAGAGGCCTTTCCACAACATCCCTGACCAAGACCACCCCAAACCCCCACCACACACACACACACACACACACACACACACACACACACACACAATTTGTTTTCCATTCATGCTCCAAAGCAAGGGCTTTACATTAATTCATCCATCAAACTCTCCCTCTCATGCCGACTGAGAAATTTGCTAACTAACTTGCTTCTCAATGTATTCTCCAAATATTCTCCACTGCCAAGGCTGAGAACCAAACTGCACACACCACAGGTAATGCCTGTATTGCTGATGTCAGACGTGATTATTTCTTTGAAACGTCATCTTTTGCATTTCACAGCCAAATACCTTAAGCTTTTTATAGGAGGTCTACATTGTCTAGAGCTGCAAAAGGCATTATGTTAGCCATATATTTGGAGTTTCTCATCTAAACCTCATCAACCTCAGGGCTGCATTTACCTGTGCACCTAGCAAGACACATGCCTAGTTTGAAATCAGCTGAACAAACTGTTTGAGAGATATGTAATGAATTTACACACACGAACACACACACACACACACACACAGACACACGCAAAACTGACGTTTCCATCATTAATGGGCAGATGAGAGTTTGCAAAGACAAAGTCAGGGGAAGGTCTTAGGTAGTGACAAAGGGAGGGAGATGGAGGTGGGGTGTGTGTATGTGTGTGTGCGGGGGGCGGGGCACGCGCATGTCACTGCTGTGAGCTGTGTTGTGGGAGGAGAGTCTCAGCAGCAGCTAGCGGCCCTTCAGGAGTTCATTACAGCTGCTACCACATTCCAGAGAGATTGGGGGGGAGAGAGAGAGAGAAAGAGAGAGATAGAGAGAGATAGATAGAGATAGAGAGAGAGGGATGGAGTGAAAGAGCAGGGGGAGAAAAAGATTTAATGAATCTATTTAAAAATAAAATAAATAAACAAGAGAAAGTGGGAGCGTTTTCCACAGCTGAGGATTTAAATTCTCTTTCAGGCGCGACTTGAAAGGGGGAACATCAAATACGCGGCACCACCCACCAGCCAGCCAGCCGCAGCCCCCCCAAGGCTCTCTGCACTTCCTGTGAAGAGGAGGAAGTGCTTGGCACCGCGGCAACGTCCCCACACAACCACACACACACACACACACACACACAAACACAAACACACAAACACAAACACAAACACACACACACACACACACACAGACCCTGGTTAAACCCTAGGAGGAGGAGCTAAACACGAAGGGAATGGTCAATGGGAGGATCCCTGGGCAACATGAGCCTGCGGGAAAACTTGAAAGATGTCATTCTTAAAAAATGCAGACAGGACACGTATGCAGCATGCAGTCTACAGTAAAACAACGACAGTGTCGGTCTTTCCCTCCCCTATAGACACAGGTTTAACATATAGTGGAACGTGCACACAGGTTGTGCGAGGGTGTGTGTGGACTCCTGACGATGATACTAGAGAACTGTGCTTGCTGTGTCCGTGCACTGATGCTCAATGCAGTGCACTGCACTCACGGCCTCTCACTAATTTAGACGGACACACACACACACACACACACACACACACACACAACACACACCACACACACACACACAGACACAAACACACACATACACATACACATACACACACACCAAATGAAGCACTGGCTTGGCTTCAGCTCACCCCGATAGCTGGCAGTGTAATGAACTTGGTTAATTATCAGAGGGGATTGGATGGAGCCGAGTGGCTGGCTCTGAGAGTGGCTAAAGGTGTGTGCGTGTGTGTGTATGTGTATATATATATATATATGTGTGTGTGTGGTGTGTGTGTGTGCGCGCGCGCACATGTCTGTGTCCTAAGGGGAGCTCGAGCATTGATTATGGTGGAAGAACACAGCAATTAAAACACATGGATACACACACACCCCAAACCCACAGTAAACAGAGCTGCTCTAATTACACCATACCAAAAGTGCCGTAATGACCGCTAATCCATGAAACACTTCCGGCTTGCAGACTTAACACTATGAGACACTGGACCCTCATCACTGACACCCAAAAAACCCAAGCCCACCCAATGCATAACCTCACAGTAACTTTAACCACCACCATTAAACAAAGATAATGCATGGCCCATTATCCAATCCTGGACTCACACATCCTATCACGCTACTTATAGTGTACCTCTGCCTGGAGCATACACAGCATCCTTTGATTAGACAAAAGCAGTGTACACCCTTGGCTATACACTCTTGTGATAGGACATGAATATTAGGCTGCCACAGTTTGGGTAAACCCAGACCCTCATCTATCAAGATTGTGGTTAGGTCTGGCAAGCTGCCGTGAAGTTCACGTCAGGTTAGCATGAAGTAGCTGTGATTGGCTCCTGGCATTTTGATGATTTGGACATGGGCTGCAATAAGTCTCATACTCACAGACTTGCAGAGCGATTTTCAGATTCGCTAGTGGTGTGCCCAGGCAAGGGCCAAAAGGCTGTTCGCCATTTACTCTGCAGTAGCTTTGTACCAGCACAAGGTAAGACTACACCTACACCATTTCTAAATACACTCAAACAGTTGGTAGTGGTAGGCCAACCCAGCCCTGCAGTTCCTGGCATTTAGGATTCTTTCAACCAACAATATTTTCATGAATTACTGTTACTTACCAGCCCTGGTGTGTACCACAATTTGCCGATTATTAACCGAGGTTAATGCATTGATTTTGCAAAATTTCTTCATCTATGAGGTTAATACCTGGGTGAGGGCTATATACAGGATTGCATTTCTTTTCATCATTCTACTTGATCTGATCTGATTGTGATTCAGTAGGTAATTTCTAGTAAACTGAGGTTAATACTTGGGTGAGGTCTGAACATGGTTTTGTTTTGTTTTTAGTTTGCATAAAACACTGACCTGAGGTTTAGACACGGTGTGGCTTATTTTCAGGAAATTACTGTATGTGTCTGTGCACAAGACAGAGACACTATTTTAAAAAAAAGGAAGAAAAGAAGAAAGGGAAAAAAAACAAGTCTGAGAAAGACAGAGAGAAAAGGGAGGGGAGGGGAGGGGAGAGAGAGAGAGAGTGAGTTGGAACAACAAATAATGAGTGCAGGTGAAGATCTTGAGGGCCCAGGGAGGGACAGGTGTAAATCTCAACAAGCATCAGAGCTGCTGCATCTTCACCTCTCCCTCATTCCCTCCTATTCTGTCTCTCACTGACTCTCTGCCTCCGCCAACTTCTGTGTCCATCCATTGTCCTTCTGTTGCCTTGTCCAAACACACCACACACACACACACACCACACACACACACACACACACACACACACACACACACACACACACACACACACACACACACACACAACCATCTCCCACTTGACCTTTCCCCTTGCCTCTCTTCCCACCGTTCCTCCATTCCATCATATTTCACTCAATTCCTCCCTCTGTCCATCTTCACTGTTCCATGTCTCTATGTCTCTCACTCCATCTGTCTATCCCTGTGTGTCATTCCATTCCTCCTTTCTTGTTTCTCTCTGGCTCTCTCTCTCTCTTTCTGGCTCATATGGTTGGTGTATGTGCTCACAGTCTGCCCTCGCACGCAGCACCAGCGTGATCAATTAGGCTCGGCTAGACTCCTCATGTTACATCGCGCCCTAGCCTCGGCAGCATCAATAAACACATGCCCAGGCGCACACGTACTCTTACACACACGCACACATGCATGCGCACACACATACACACCAGCCCATCCCAGAAAGACCTCTGACAGATGGATGGTCAGGCCATCTTTCTCTCTCTCCCACACACACACACACACACACACACACAGGGAGATAAGTCCTTATGGTGATAAAGCATTAGAACAGCTAAAGCTCTTCATGTTCAGCCCTGTTCCCCTATCGCAACACCTCCTTCACCCCTGGAACTCTGTGGTTGCTAGAGGGCCACGGCCCCTCCTGACCCACACCGCTCACCGCAAGGTGCTGTCTCGCCGCCACCCACCGTGGCAGTGACCCCGCAAGGCCTTTACGGGACCTCCGAAAATCTGATTACTGCCCTTTTTGTTCCAGAATGAGCATAAGGTCAACAGGTCCTTTCTTTCCTTCTCTCACACCCTCACATACACAAACACACACGCACAGACACACACACACACACACACACAGACTCCAGTGAGATTGGGTGAAGCTATAACAAAGGAGCTGTGGGCTGTGAAGGTGTTCTCGCAGCACCGACCTGAGACTGCACTCCATTAGTTTAGCGAAGAAATAAAAATAAAAGAAAAAAAAAGAAATTAAAACGACGGATTCTCGGCACCCAAGTCCTCTGAGGCCAAGATGGAAAGGCACAAGGTATGAAAATGGAAGAAAACTAGTGAGAAAATAAAGAAGTGTGTGGAGGTGGGTCGGTGGATGGAGGGTACGTGAAGACAAACAGACAGACAAACAGACAGACAGAGGAGGGGGGAGCATCACAAGAAAGAGGGGAAAGATGGAGATAGGCAGGGTCGAAAGCAGTGGAGAGAGAGAGAGAAATAGAGTGAGCTAGAGCGGTTCATTCACGCCCTCTAATTATGCATCTTATAATTAAAATGCAAATGCAGAGGGAGTCTGTAGCAGTCGTTTAAGTCAGCAACCCCAGCCCTCCTTTCCTAACTCACTTCACTTCATTCCTCTGCTTTTCTTGAAGGTCCTCCGGCCCACCGAGGCAGCCACTCGCCGCTCACCTTGCCACAGTAATTGCCGTGGAAAGAGCTAGAAATCCATAGTCATTTGCTCTGGAGCAACCTCACCTCAATTTCTCCATTACTACTACTACCACCACCACAATCCCACATTGCATTTCATGACAGTAAGAACAGGGTGTGTGTATGTGTGTGTGTGTGTGTGTGTGTGGGGGGGGGGGGGGGTATTAAGAATGAATGCAATCATGTTGGTTACAGCGTTAACGCAAAACAGTCAAGCAACAATTTCTATTAACATACCATTGGAGTAATGGTAAGTCTGGGGTCTCTAGGGAGACATCTCTGGTTCAGGACTCGTCTTTCCTTACTTGCAACCCCTAACTGCTCCACCACGTTCCACAGAGCGACTCCAGGCTAACGCAGTAAAAGCATGTTAGCGATGCACACAGGCCCATTGCCTGGTTCCTGAGGCACGCTTTAGTGCTTTGCTAACACCGCTGCCTTTGGTCACAGTCCAATTTTTTAATTTGCTTGCGTGACCTGGGGTTCCCCTGGGCTCGCTCCCGGGTCCCTTTCTAATGTGCACTAACCTCTGTTTGATGCAAGCTCAATTCCTTGTGGTCGTTTCCCATCAACAGCAGAAGCCGCTATCCCATGAAACAACAAAGGGACTGACTCCCTGGTGAACCATTAGGGCTGTGTTTTTTATTCAAATGAGAAGAAGGCAAGCAGTGCTCGTTTCTGAATAAAAAATGGGGGTGGGGGAGAGAATTTTTGTTCCTTTTTTTTTTGGGAAAGGATGATGTCCTTGAATTTGACATTGCCAGGTAACATGTTCTTTTTTTTCTTTTTTCTTTTTTCCCCTGCTGTTCCTCCTCAGTTATCCGGCCCTGATGTAGTGGATTTCAAAAGCATTTTCAGACCTCGACTGTTATTAGTTGGAGCCCAGGCGCTCATGAAAGACCCAATCAACACAAAGACAGCTCTTGTCTGTGAAGGCTCTCAGAATGGGTGCATCTTCCCCTCTCTCATCTCATCCAATCTATCTTTCTCTTGCTCGCTCAATCTCTCTCTCTCTCTCTCTCTCACACACACACACACACACACAGTCCCCATCCCCTTTGGTAGCACCACCATCGGTTCTTCTGATCCTTGCAACACCTGGGTAATCGCTCGGACAGTGCAAACAGCGCTCTATCGACCAAGCCACCCCCGTTTTAACACCCAACTTCATTGCAATGACAGCCAGCCGGTAACCCTTCATCTCACTAAGGGCACAGCATGGGGCTGAATGATCCACCCCCTCCTTGTCTCTCTTTAGGACGGACAGCAGAAAGAGACAGATGGGATGTGAGCGCACTCATTCAGCTTATTCAGAGCTCATAATAGTCAGAAGTTTTAATCATCCAAGCTTCGATGGATCACGGCAGGTCTCTAGAACTTTCCAGTCAGGATTGCATGTCAGTCACTTTGTCAAAACGTGTGTTGTAGGACAAAAATGTTCCAACTAGACTGTGGCCAAGTTTGTATGAGGCTTGGTTTCTCCATGCAGGGGAGTGGAGGAAATGGTGGACACCCCATCTTGTGTTAACACAGAGACTATGAAGTCTGCTGACCCAGGATCCACTTCGGCAACCGGGCCTGGAAC
>PYXC01002327.1:0-42500 GCA_015244755.2 Tenualosa ilisha | reverse complement strand
GGGCCAGAGAGGTGGAAAGAGGGAAAAGAGGAGGAGAGAAAGAAAGTGCGAGTGAGAGAGGAGGGGAGCGAGCAGGAGAGAGCAGTAGGGAGGACAAGAGAAGGTGAGGGGAGAGCTAGAGACAGGAGAGCTCTGCTCTTTTCAGCCGAGCAGGAAGCAGTGGAGGCAGCGCCGCTAATAAGTTCAGCTCCGTCCGCCTGCTCTTCTCCCAGCGACAGAGGCGACCGCTCACCGAGCCCCCGCGTCATTCTGCCTCCCAATTACCCACACACACACACACACACACACACACACACACACACACACACACACACACACACACACACACACACACACCTGTGTTTAAAACTTCTTTAACACAAGCTCTATACTACTCCCTTTCTCTGCCTCACTAGTTCTCATATACACACACACCCACGGACTACAAAACCAGGATATGGGAACAGCAAACTACACACAACCCAAAAAAAAAAAAAAAAAAAAAACTTTCCCTCACACTCTCTCACACACACAGATAAACAGTGAACATCCATACCCATAATGATAACATAAAACAGACCCTTAGGAACAGCATTACCCACACACACACACGCAAGCACGCATACACACACACACACACACACACACACACACACACACACACACACACACAGCCTACTACGCTCAAAGGACTCAATTCCCTTCTAATGAGTGCACTGGGGCTGCATTAGTGTAGCTTGCAGTTAATGTACTGCTGAGACATCGCAAATGAGTGGTTTCTTCAAGCACTTTTGTTTAAGCTGATTATGTCTGTGTCCATTGTGTGTTTATGTGTGTGTGTGTGTGTGTGTGTGTGTGTGTCATGTGAGGCAATACATTCCTCCTATGTTTGAAGGGTTAGCAATGGTTTCAGCCACATTGCAGTGAGTCAGAAGACCGACAGAGACACACGCACGCACACACACACACGCTAACATACATATACTCGGCCAGATCTACTGCATTACACACCAAGCCCCTACGCTGTAAGCTCTGGGTTTTCAGTCACGGCTCACAGCGGACTGCTGTGCATGGACCTTGGGACACTGGCCAGCCTGGTGCTGCTACACCATGGACAGCCCAATTACCTGAGAGGCAAGGAGACCGTTACTGCACAGCCGGATGACATCATTACACTTGGTCTTGGTTGGTCACTAGGTTTTGTGACTCTGTATGCCTATCTGGTTTTGACCCCTGGTTCTTGGTTTCGTGCGTGTGTGTGTGTGTGTGTGTGTGTTTTATAGTCAGGTTGTGTTTTGTGATTAGTGATTGTGGTGTAATTGTTGCTGGATTAGCAGTTTGTTGGCTGTTAGTAACCAATGCCTGATATTAACACTGCTACTGGAAAGAAAGAAAATGTAGATAAAAATATCTCAGAAAAATAAACGCAGACAAAGACAACAACAAAAATTCTGCACCAAAACAAGCATTGGAAAACTTACACACACACACACACAACACACACACACACACACACACACACACACGCGCGCTATGCTGTCCTCATCAAGTTTTGCCTGCCCCCTCTGTGCTCTTCTGTAGTGTTTTCTCTACTGCCGCCTCCTCTCTCTGGCCTCTGTGTGTAGCCTAAGGACAGCAGCTCATCCTCTTCGTGTTGGTCGCTACACCAGGCTCTCTTTGAGGGAATCACCAGAGGGGGGACGGCTAACTTTAACCCCAACTCTTTTGCTCTGCAAATGCCAAGCCGATAAGTCTGCGCACCAATGACACAGACAGACAGACACAGACACAACACAGACACACACACACACACACACACACACACACACACACACACACACACACACACACACACACACACACACTCAGAGAGACCCAGAGAGACCGAGAGGGGAAAGAGACACGTGGTGACATTTTGAATTTGTCAAACACCTTCTCTCCCACCACAACCACAAACCTCTTTCCTTAACTTTCCAAAACTTCCAAACATTATCTTTCCTTCAGTACCTTGCTTTAAACTACCACTGTCACCAAACCAGCAAACTCAACACTCTGTCCTTGACGAAAATCCCATCTTTGCTCAAAATGTCCCTGACGGTGGCGGTGGTCTGAAGGAACTTTCCATTTGGAACTTTCCGGAAATGGCCTGCTTCGGTGCTTAGATAAGAACCATTAAGAAGCGGTGGGACCTGCTTTAGATTAACATCCTCTAATGGACCTAATAGAGCGCAGCGCATTGCTGCCCACCTCCCCCGTCCAATCAGCATCACCCAAGACAACGGAGCAGCCGAGCGAGACATCGGCGAGGAGCAGGATGATGGAGAACACCAGAGGGAGGAGAGGGAGAGGAGGAGAGGAGAGGAGAGGAGGGAGAGGAGAGGGAGGAGAGGAGAGGAGGGGAGGAGAGGAGAGGGGGGGGGGGAGGGAGAGGAGAGGAGAGGAGAGGAGAGGAGAGGAGAGGAGAGGAGAGAAGTGTATGGAAAGAGGACTGGGGGGGGAGAGAGAGAGACAGAGAGAGAGCGACAGAGAGAGAGAGCACACGAGCATGAGAGAGAGATAGATTGGTGTAAAAAGGAAGACAAAACAAGCTGACGCGGGCTGCATGCGACAGGTCACCCAGCTATGGGCAGTCAGGGGGAAGCGTTGGATGATGGTGTGGGCAAGGAGAAGAGGGAGAACAGGAAGAAGCACAGCAGGACTAAGGGCCAGAGAAAGAGAGAAACAGGGACTGAGCAGGAACCCAAGGCCTCTCTCACACACACACACACACACACACACACACACACACACACACACACACACACACACACACACAATCACCTCTCACACTGTACTGCAAGGTTGCCTCAGCAACTGGAATGAGGGCTAAGGGTAGCAAAGGAACTCATGAGATTGTGTGAAACAAACTGAAGCAGCGAGACAACGAAATTACAAGAAAATGTGTTATTCAAGCTGTCTGACAACATGACACACACACACACACACACACACACACACACACACACACACACACACACACAGACCCACAATTGCAAATACATACGCAGTGATACAGACCAGTCTGTCTGGGAGAGCGTAAGAACCAGTCAGGTGGCTGTGTGAACTTCGATCCAGCAATGGCACCATTATGTATGCAATGAACACATACTGGAGACCAGGAGAAAATTAGAAACCAAAAGGTTCAATAGCAGCTCAGCAGTAGTACACACAGATGAAAATCTCATTCATTTGCAGTCATCTAGACGCTCTTTTCTGACAATGATGACTTCTTAAACAAAATAAAACTTGATGACATTAATGGACATGTGAGTTTATGTCCAAGTGGCTGGCTGAGTGAATGCGTAAAGTAGACTGCTGCCCAACCGAAGGACATTTCTATCCATTACCGCAGCACTTTTATTCAGGTCTAGAGAGGGCCAACGATCCAGTCTTACTTGACGGTGCTAATTTATATTCCTGCCCTGCCGATCACAAATATACCCCCGTCTGGCAAAGCTCGCTTGCCGTAAAACTTCTTAGACTCGCACCGAACCTCCCCAAGACTAATTAGGCTGTCAAAGAGAAGGCTAGTTCCTCTGATCACAGCAAAGAGGCGGCAGGAGCAGGTCAGACCAGGGCCACACACACACACACACACACACACACACACACACACTCCCACAAGGCAGTGTTGGTTTCATGAAAGCAGTTTTGCACTATTCATCAAGACTCCATTTTGCGTCCTTTTCTTTATTCATCATTCACTTTCAACCCTTCCAACTGGCAGTGGGATACGCAAATAATATACACACACATCTGTATCATCTCATTTACCTGATACATGTTATGCATTTAAGCATTCAGTCCATGTTGTGAGTCTGTTAGGAGTCCACATTTGTGTGCACGTGTCTCTCGCATATGTGGCAAGGCAGCGTCACACGACTGTATCATTATATCATACTGAGTTTTAAAAACACTGACAAGATGAATCATAGTTTGTAATACATCAGAGCATTGCATGGCTCAAAAACTACCAAAGTTTATTAAAAACATTTGCAAACATTTGTGAAAAATCTAACTGATCTCTGGGGCTTAGCAACTTAAGGTGTTCACAAGTTGAAGACGGAACGATAATACAATGTTTACATACAATTAAGGACACTCCTTGATTCTCATTTCTACTTGCATTTTCAAGAAGGGATTGGGATACAGCATACTTTTGTCAGATTTTTTCTATTTCGCACAAGGAAGGGATATCCTCACTTGGATATCCTACTTTCATTTCAGTCTTATTTTGTTGAATAGGCTGAGTGTATTCCACTTTGCGCCCTGAATCGTGCATTGACTGCATTGTAACAACCCTAGTGTCAGTGCTCGTGTGTGTATGTGTATGTGTATGTGTGTGTGTGTGTGTGTGTGTGTGTGTGTGTGCGCATTTGCACTCTTCCTATGAAGGAGTGCTGCACCTATTTTTAGCCTGTGGAATCAGATACAGATGAACAGGCTTCCTCTGTTGGGTGGGAGGGGCACTACGGGTGTTTGGAGATCAACTACTTTCACCTGCAACTGCAACCGTTTGTAACCCATAGGGATTCCAGCAGAAAGATTTCTGACATTAAACTGAACTATGGTACATTATCTACTCATCCTGGGTTGAGACGGGCCCTGTGAGAAAGCTCTGCGTTCAGCTGGTTCACATGGTTTTGCGTCTGCTAACACATATCCGGACACCCACAGCAGTGTGTGTGTGCTCTGTGAATATTACAGTGGGAGAGACAGAGAGAGACAGCTAAACAACAACGGCAGGTCTACTGTACCCAACAGGACCAAATGACAAGCGTGCTGAATGAAATTAGCTGTCAAATGCACGATGACTTTCAAATCACTTCGCAATGCCAGATTAGCACAAACTGTGACCGTGAATAAGACATTCCAGAACATGGACAAGACATCAATACACGAACAGTTTTTGTTCAAATTCAGATTTTTTTTTTTAAACCTCATCTCTAGTGACCACAACCACGACGTGCATTAGTAAGCATTTTCTCTGTGCTCCACAGCATGGGTAAAACTTTGCTGGCATCAAGCTGGCATTTCCTCAAATGGATAGGCTTATTCTGTCAGCTTTGGAGATATGTGTGTGAGTGGTGCGCGCACACACACAGACATAAAACTCACAATAACACACACACACACACACACACACACACACTCAAACACCACTTAAAACTGTACTAATTAGGCTATAAGTCTTGGGTTCAGTTTTCCCTTGGGAGGTGTGTATGGCGGAGGACTGTCAGTCTGTGGCTAACACGCACACACCCACAGGCGCGCACACATACATGCGTGCACAGACACACACACACCCCATTTAACTCCTGTCAGCGCCATCTAAGTTGAACACAATCCTTCCCCTTAATCTCTCTCCGTCTCCATACCTCTTTCTCTCCCTCCCTCTCCCTCTCTTTCTCTCTGTCCCTTTTGCTTTTTCTTCCTCTCCATCTCATCCCCCACCCTCATTTTCTCCTCCTCCTCCTCCTCACACCTGTCAGGTCTTTATTAGAACATAAGTGTTGCTTCAGCGCCCCAAGAGCAAAAGGAGACAGTCAGTCACAGGCTGCGGCTCCTCCACTGCCCTCACTCTCTCTCACTCTCTTATTCTCTCTCTCTCTCACTCTCTCTCTCTTTCTTTCTTTCTCTCACTCTCTGCTCAAGCCCTGCATCATCAACTCTATATATAAAGCTGGAAACAAAGCCGTTTCCGTTTCCACTCCTCTCTCTTAAACTCTTTCATCCTTGTCCTCCCCCCCCCCATCTTTACAAGCCTTTGTTTTACAAAAATCACTGACTATCCCCACACCCCATCATAGCATATCTAAGATAATATTGGCTTTTCTTTTTCCACTTCTTCTTCTTTCTCTTCTCTGGCCTCCTCAGCGCTGTACTGTGCGGTCTTGTGCTGGTCCATGACTTCAGCCAATTCCCACCACCACCATCACCATCACATCCACCCCAACCCACCCCAGCAGCACCCTTCCCCAGTTGGTAGCTTACCCTTGGTGAGATCAAAGTGCATCAGGCATCTGTGAGGGCTGGCTCTGCCATGGCTGGCCCAGATGTCTCGCGTCTCCACGTCTGGATATGTGTGTGCGTACGTGTGTGTGTTTTGTGTGTGTGTGTGTGTGTGTCCGCCGCCGCCTGGTTCAGGCTGCTCTTCGCTGGGCTAGGCTGGGCTTGGCTGGGCTGAGCTGTGCAGCGTTGGTCTCTCTTGGCTCTCAAGCAGAGGCGATCACTACAGAAAGACAGAAGCACAGGGGAACAAAAGGGGATATTGAGTGGGAAACACTTAGGGGTGACATCAGCTACGGAACATTCTGACATCATGGTCACTCTAATCCAGTTTTCAACATTCAATGCACACACATTATACACCATATCAGCCAGATCGTCACATCACAAATTTCTTTTGGTGTGTGTGTGTGTATCTACACTAACTGGGCTAGATACTTTCTCCTGATAGCAAACTAGCACAGGAGTAGTAATGAATTTACTAATGGCGCATAGAATTGGCACAGATGAGAAAAACATCAGAGCGACTCACCGATGACTCATTGGTGACTAACTGCTAACTATTACATTGCTGACGCACTTTTTCTAAGCACAGAAATCAGAGGGATCTGCCCCCACCCCCCAAACAACCAACACCAGACCTCTATGTGTAAGCAAACACACACAACTATTAGGCTAAATGTTAGGAATCTTCACTTCAACACTTCACTCTGGATGTTCCCTAAAACACACACACACACACACTTCTTTTCAACTCTAAACTCTTTTGCTCACACGTTTGTTTTTTTCAGTCCCATTCATTAGCAAAATAGAGTTTAAAAATATTAGCTTTGGCATTGGTAAAAAAGACCTAGAGAAGGACACCGCACAAACATTATCCAGCAGACACACACAGACACACAATAAACACACACACACACACTATAAACACACACACACACACACACACTTGGAGGCAGTCGGGAAGGTCGGACACAGTGGAAGGAGCCCAAACCAACAGCTTCTCAACACTTGCTTCCTTTATTCTTCTGCCCAGACAAACAAACAAACACACACACACACACACACACACACACACACACACACACACACACACACACACACACACACACACACACACACACACACACACACACACACACACACACACACACTTCAAAAGCGCTGTACTCTCTACAGGATCGGCAGCTTTTCCCTTGCTGGCATCCCACTCCTGTTTTCCTTTTGTTCACAGAGGGCATCAAAAACACACCAACACATCCACTGCCCTGCCTCAGCAGTCTCCACTGCCCTCTCCACCTCTCTCTCTCTCTTTCTCTCTCTCTCTTTCTCTCTCTGTCCCTCTGCCCAAAGCTAAGTGTCAAACACAGGGCAAACTCTTCAGTTAAGCCTTTAACAGAAAGCTCAAATGATGGAGAAAAGACAACAAGAGACCACAAACACACACACAGGGAGAGAGAGAGAGAGAGAGAAAGAGATAGAGTGACAAAGAGAGAGTGAGAAAGAAAGAGAGAACGGCACAGTGTGTTTATGTGTGTGTGTGGGGGGGGTTTGTGTGTCTGTATCTTTGACTGACTGTATGGTAAACAACTTACCCGTTATGTGCATACAACATGTACCTAGTTTATCACAAGTGTGTCTCATAGTGTGTGTGTGTGTGTGTGTGTGTGTGTGTGCGTGCGTGCGTGCGTTTTCACTTCCGAATGAACACAAGTTAAAAGCCGCTGAAAGGCTGAGGTGAGGAAGGAGTGAGCAGGAGAGGAAAGAGTGAGCAGGAGAGGAAAGAGGGAGCAGAGAGAAAGGCAGACAAGTGTGACAGAAAGGAGCGCCTGAAAAGCAGAGCGAAAGAAAAGGAACAAAAAAAAAAAAAACGAAAGGCAAGGAAATAGGAAAGGCTGCGAATGTGAGAGATGAGTGTGAGGAGGAGGCATGAAGGATGGGATGATACACTACTACCTGGTGATGAAAGAGAGGAAGATAGAAAGAAAGACAGACCGAAGAGAGGAGGGGAGCACCGGAGGGAGAGAGAGATGAGCTGGGCTGAGCAGGTAGACAGAAAGAAAAGGCAGTGGGGGGAGAAAAAAAAGAAAGAAAGACAGGGCAGAGAAGGATTGTCGGGGAGGTGAGAGGGAGGACAGATTAGGCGAAAGAGAGGAGAGACAGAGCAGGGGAGAGACATGAAAAAGAACATCAGTCTTCATAAGAGGGCAAGAGAAAAAGAGAGAGAGAGAGAGAGAGAGAGAGGGAGAGAGAGGGAGGCACACAGAGGGGGAGTGGGGGATACTGGAGTGAAGACAAAAAACGAAGAGGGTTTTTTACTTTGAACGCAAGAAATGAGAGGAGAGTTAGGGAGAGGGAGAGTTAGGGACACTCACGCCATGGGGGGCTTTCTTGTGTGTGTGCAAACGTGTGTAACAAAGAGACAAGCCTCCTGTAGAGCAAGAATAATCAGACAGAGGCTGCCACCCTGACCCAGTATGCCATCAGGTGTGCAAACACACACACGTATAGATTAGGACTGTAACAATTATTTGAGTAGTTGTTAACTAGGCCTGCTAAATTAATCCCCACCTATTTTAATTATTAGTAATTCAGTTTGCGTTAAGCCTACTTCCGTTTGATGTCAATTGCCTCAAAACTCTGACTGCAGCCTTTTAAACTGGAATATATTTAGTAAGTTCTCCAACATTCATTTAAATAATTTTGGTCTTTAGACGAAAGCTTTGGAAATACTGAGCAATACATTTCAGTTTTCTGACATTTTATCAATTAAACTATTAGGTCTAATCAAAATTGTATTGGCCTACACATCAAGCCAACAGACAAATCTACAGCACACGCACGCACACACACACACGCACAAAATGGCTGAAAGATGAAGACAAACAACCAAAAGAGGACTAGACTCAAAACGGTTAGTTGTATGCCAACAAATGCACACATTCAGCGGACCGCCCCCCCCATCCCAAACCCAAACCCACTTCCAAAAGAACAGCAACACTGGCTCAGACAGGGGGCCATCCATCTCTCCTACAAAGAAACACACACACACACACGCTGGGGCGAAGAGCAAGTAGATAAAAGACAGAAAGAAAGCAAAAGCTGACAGACAGATGAACCAGGCCAGGTGAAAAACCAAGAGATGCATAGAGGGGGATGAGTCCTGATATGGGGGAGGAGAGAATAGTGAGTCAGAGTGTGTGAGAGAGTGTGTGTGTGTGTGTGTGTGTGTGTGTGTGTGTGTGTGTGTGGTGTGTGTGTGTGTGTGTGTGGTGTGTGTGCGTGTCTGTAAAGAGGAAGACAAACCTGGAGATCACCCAATCCCCAATCTCTCCTCCAACTGCCAGACTAATCCTACAGCCAATTTAAATGTGAATTCAAATATTCATACCGCAACCTGCAAATCCACCTCTGACAGCAAACTGATCCTACCTGTTCACCCTCAGGCTGCCCGTCTGAGTGTGTGTGTGTGTGTGTGTGTGTGTGTATTCTATGTGTGCTGTGTGTACGCATATATAACTTCACAACAAAATTCATTCAATTTTCTGGACAAAATAAATTGATTGTCTTTTTTCCTTGTTTATTTGTGTGTGTGTGTGTGTGTGTGTGTGTGTGGGGATACACCAGACACACACCACTGTAGCGCCATGCGTGTGGAGCTCCTCTGGCAGCCCAAGGTGAGGGTCTAACATAAATCCGACAGCCGGCTTCTTCGCGAGCGTCAGCGGAGAAGCCCCAAGACGGCGCTTCCCCAACACATCCGTAAACAAACACTAAGCGCACTAGCGCTTGAAACGGTATTGATTAACACATTAGCGCAGCAGAGATCCTGCCCCCTGGGGATAACACCTAACACTGTCCACTGTGAAGCTCAGAGGAGGAGAGAGGAGGAGGAGGAGGAGGAGGAGGAGGGGGAGGAAGAGGGGGAGGAGAGGGGGTGGGTGGGTAAGGGAACAGGTAGAGTAGGTGTGCCCTGCGCGTATTAAAAGAGACTGAGTGGCAGCTAATGGACCGCAACGCTTAAGGAGAGCTGCAGCAAAGCCACGATGTGAGACAGTGCACCACCAGGAAATGTCAGAAGAGAAGCAGGTGCATCATACACACACACACACACACACACACACTAACACACACACTAACACACACACAAGGAACGGACTGGTGAGTTTTTTTCCACCCCACCCGCTGGCAGACTGCTGCTCACGCCTGCCCTTTAAACACCTTTAAAAAGCTGCTCTGAGGCCTCTCCTGTGCCCACTGTTCTGCGTGGAGCTGAACCGCTCAACCGGCTCGGCCTCCCAGCAGGTAGATAACAGCAGAACCCCCCACACCAAACACACACACACACACACACACACACAGAGACCCAGTCTCTCCTTCCCCCATCCATCCATCCCTCCCTCCCTCCCTTTCTTCTTTCCTGGGGCAGTGGGTGAGTGTGCCGGTGTATAGCTCCGTCTCCCTGGCATCGCAACGGCAGTGGCCTGCAGCCATGCACCCCAGCCAGCCGGCTGCCTGCATGCCTGCCTGCCTGCCTGCCTTTCTCTCAGCCCAGGGGATGGGGGGGGGGGGAGGGGGGGGGGGGGGGGGCGTCTGCACCCCTCTGCCTCATCTCCCACCCAGCATCTTCAGTCTGCTTCCCTCAGGTTCAGACGGTTCCTCTCCGGAAACTTCCACAACATGTGGTTTGAGAATGGGCACTTGTCATCACAGCTGGCTCACTTCAAGGTAAAAAAAAAGCAAGAAACACCCAACCACACACACACACTCTCTACGAGTGATCGTTATCCGTGCAGATCAGAATTGGGGCACTCTTCTCCTCTCTCTATCCTTCTCTCTTCCTCTCTTTCTGCAACTGTCTTTCTTTAGAAAGCAAGGGGAGAAGGAGAGTAAGAGAGAGAATTAGAGGATCTTGTATGTAATGGTTACCTGTGGTGCTGGGTGGATAAGGGTTTCTCCTCTCAGTCAGGCATTGAGGGGAGCACAGAGAGAGCAGCCGTACAGCATGCAAAGGAGTCACGTCCTTATCAGCGAGTGGAACGGATCAGGCCTAAAGCATTCTGCTCCTGCTATTAGAGAGAGAGTGTGTGTGTGTGTGTGTGTGTGTCTAACTGAGGTGTCTGCATGCAAACCAAAATGAAAGCCTCGGGCAACGGAAAGCCATTTGTGTTTGGAGCAGAGTTCGCCATTCCTATCAACTTTAGTTTAACACGCGCCTCTCGCTTGCTCTCTGGCTGTCCCTGTGACACAGACACAGACAGACACACACACACACACAGACACACACGTGCTTGGGAATGAACACACACAGACAGACACACACACACTTATCTGCCACTGTGTGCAGACGTCCGGAGATCAAAGGTTTTACAGATGGTTTAACGAGCCGTTAGAACTGCAGCAGCAGGAGGCCGCCACACACACACACACGCACACACACCTGAGACAGAGCTGAGACACCAGAAAGGCAAGGAAAGCAAGAGAAGGAGAAAGAAAAAAAGAGAGAGAGAGAGAGAGAGAGAGAGAGAGAGAGAGAGAGAGGGAGAGGGAGAGAAAGAGCGAGTAGCTGAGACAGGTTGGCAGCAGAAAGGTGCTACTTAAGGAGGGCGACTGGTGAGGAGGGTGACAGTGTGACAGGCATCGCGGCTAAAAAGAAGAGCAAACTTGACACGGCGACAAACGGGAGAAGAATCAGGCTCCCGGAAAGTTCCATTGCGAAATGATCACTCGCTCATTTATTCACTCGCTCACCCATACACTTTATGCTACTGCCTCTAACATGTAGGACAAAACCAACAGCACCGTCGCAGGCCCATAGCCACTGTTGTTCGAGGAGCCTGGAAAGGTGAAGCAGGCGCTCAAGGCCTGAGAAATGAAGGTGACGGCGTGAAAAGAAGCAAGGAGAAGGTCGAATGCAGTCTGCCTCCTTTTAATCAAGCAACAAAAGGGCTTTAAAAATTAAAAAGCCAGCTTAGCAGCAACAAAATGAGGTTGAAAGCATGCCAGTCTTCACCAACCCCTCCCCCCCCCCCCCCCCCTCTCTCTCTGTTTCTCACTCACTCGCTCACTCACACACACATTGAGACACAGCACTATGGCTGTGGGGTTTTTTTTCCCTTGTATTTGTAGGGAGTAAGCAAACCTAAGTGCTTTCTTTCTCGCCAGAGCAGAAGACAAAAGGGAAAACCAACCTGCTTCTAGCACCAGTAGCCTCTTCTGCATCGGCTAACTCGAATGTCCCTTGAGACCGCACGCATGAGAAAGAAAGCGCGTGTGCGTTGTCATGCATGGCCACTGTCTGTTCCATCAGCGCACTATGACTGACGGACTGGCTTCCTGCAAGCTGTGCTGAAGCCCTCTGGCGGCTCTCTTTCGCGCGTGTTCAGGAGAGAGGGTCGGCGAAAGGACGGACAGAGCCGGGCAGGAGACGTGCAGCAGAGAACAAGAGAAAGGGACGGACAAAGAGAGTGGTGCGAATGACAGACAAACTGTGATAGAACCACGCAATGCCAGCTTACAGAACCGTGAATTTTGGATGTTAACAGCATTGAAACCTGATGTGAGATCAATACAGCTTATTACAATTTACTTGCCACACTTAATTAGCCAACCACTTAGGATGTGATGATTTTTTTCCCTAAATCAGACATTGAGTACATTTAGGACAAAAATAATCTGACTATTGAGACTATTCTTACTATAACAACATTGCGATTACGTTAATAGAATATTCCATTCATATTCTCATATACATGAAACACCAGTCTGATTAACAACTAGCAGTGGTTCATCAAAGAATCATTCAACTAACTTGTTGAGTTCCATCTGTGACTCTTCCCAACCGCGTATATTCAAGAAAAGAGGAGTAACACAATTAAAGTGACGCGCCTCAATAATGCTGACTATGATTGGAATGCTCCACATATCTTATCTCAATTAGGGCTCATTATGAATATGCCCTTATTCAGGTTAAGGGCATCAGAATGGTAACTGTTTACATGACAGCATCATACTTGGAATGTGGTCATATTCCAATTAATATTGGAACGTCCACGCAAAGCGTGCAGTGAACTACAGTCCACATGAGACCCACATAATGATGTCAGCAGTTACATTTCTTTCTCCAAACATGGTCAAATCAAGGGGGATGCATTTGCTCACTGCAGGACATTGCATGATAATTGTGTTTGTGGACATTAAGACTAATGTTAATCGTGACCTTAATTAGAACGACACGCTACTGTGTTTCTCCCAACACAGGAAATGTCTGCAATGAACACAGGTTTATGTGTGCAATTAGGCCTGATTATATGACAGAACAGAACAATGGAAAGGTCAACAGAGTAACCAAATAAGCTTATGCAACAAATCTCAGCATCTTAACAGCTCACCGCATGCATTATTCACACTGCAATTACATAGCAGATTATACCCTGACAAATATAGCCATTCTCTGAAAAGTGCAAGCATTGAGCTTTCCTTTCCCAAGCCATAGGCAGGCTTAGCTGAATTCAGCCATAAAAGTTGAGAGCTGGTTCCAAATGTGAACCAAAAGCCAATACCAGGTACCATTACAAACAAGCAGCATTTCAGTTCTGCTTCTTGGTTCCTGATCATGGTGCTAACATTACAGGAAACAATGGCTACATAGCCCAGCCACAAGGATGAATCTGAATCTGCCACCAGAAAAACTCATCATGCCAAAGACATCTGTGGTAAACAATCAAAAGTGTAGCTTTCCTATAGTACAAAAACACAATGCTAAGCGATGGCCTCTTGCAAGTTAATTATAGGCAAATATAATGATATATACATATATATATAGTATTAATTATATATATATTTGGTAACACTTTACTTGATGGGTCCCTTCATAACACATTCATAGCAACTGTCATAAACTGCACATAAAGCATTCAGGACTGTTTCATGAAACATGACTCAACTTTCATACCAAACCTTTCATGAATGTGGAAGACAGAACGACGACAACTTGTCAAGACAAAAGTACAATCGCAAAGCAGCATTACCGTTTTTGTTCCAAACCTCTTACCTGATCACGTCACATCTGGGTCAATGGGCTAGTCTAGTGCCAAAAAGACAGAACATGGTCAAGCAAACAATTTTTGTTTTTTGAAAAAAAGTATTTGTTTTATAATCTAACCTTTGCTGATGATTTCTCATCTTTTGCTAATAGGAATGTCCAAACGTTACATGTTACACAAATACGGGTCAGCTGAATGTAGGCTAGTTTACCTCCCATTGTTAAACTCAGTGATAATGAATACCTACAACTTATAGTAAAGTGACATTCGATGTAGACTTCATAACGTATTCATGAAATATTTACAAAGGCTGCAGATATTAAATGAATGGTATCCAGGTTACACAAATAGGCTATAGTTCAGCTGAATGTAGGCTAGTTTACCTTCCAGTGTTAACCTCAGTGATTACAAATACTTGACAACTTGTATAGTAAAGTGACATTTGATGTAGACTTCATAAGACATTCATGAAATATTAAACAAAAAACAGCAATGCTGCTATGCAATTGTTGGACTTTTATTTTTATTTTTAAGTTGTCGTCGTTCTGTCTTCCACATTCATGAAAGGTTTGGTATGAATGTTGAGTCATGTCTCATGAAACAGTCATGATGCTTATGTGCAGAGTTTATAACAGCTGCTATGAATGTGTTATGAAGGGACCCATCAAGTAAGGTGTTATCATATATTTAATATATAGCTTGCAATCTGAAGGCAACTTTAAGACTATTAAGTGTTTGGTGTCGCGCTGCGGCTAACAGCATCATCAGCCAGCCAGCCCTAGAAACACCTGCACTAGCCCCTAGCATCAACACCCACCACCTTCAGTGGCAATGAAGGCAAGGAGAGGGACTGTCAGAGAGGTTGCCTACTGTGTTTGTCCCTTCTAGGGGATCAAAACTTCGTTATTTCTGAGGGCAGGGCTGCATATTTGAGAGTGAACTTAGTGTGTAAAATATAGGAGCAAGCAAAAATGCAACAAACTATTCAGCTAAGCCATTTTGCGGTTTCTACACATCTCTCTCTAACACAAACACACACAAACGCACAAGTCTAGACGACACACAGATATACAGTGGAAAACTAGGCGATCCTATATATTTTGCTGTTTTTTAACAGCACAGCTCTCAGCTGACCTCTCTCAATTAGAACAGTTCATGTCAGAATGTGAAAATTTGACCCTCACCCAAAACACACCCCCACACCCCATTGTCCTTCAGGGCACCACACTTTAACACACACACACACACACACACACAAACAACAAGAACGCCAGCAAAGAGTAGGATATGGGATGGCACTGAGCCAGGCGCTGGAGGAAGAAGTCCCTGCTAGCACAGAGAGAAGATAACAGCAGGGGGAAAGGGCGGGCAAGAAAGAGAGAGAAGGAAAGAGTAGACGGAGATAGAGAAAGAAAGAGAGAAGAGAAGAGAAGAGAAGAACAGACAGGAAAAGGGAGTGAGAGTTAAATGGGGAGAACACAGAGGCGAAGGGAGCTGGGGTGGGTGGTGTAATTGGGAGCCGCGTCACAATCGATAGAAGCACCACACTGTGGCTAGACTCAGGCCACAGTGCCTCACACACACCTTGTCTCCCCAAACACCAGCATACTGGGTACAGAACAAGGGGGGGGGGGGGGGAGAGAAAGAGAGAAAAAAAAGAGAGGGAGAGAGAGAGAAAAAAAAGAGTGGTGTAAGAGAAAGTGGGAGCTTGGTTACGAATGAGGGAAGGAGTGGGTGAAAAGGAGAGAAAAGAGGGAGAAAGAAAAAGAGAGAGAGAAAGAAAGGAAGAATGAAAAAAAGGGAGCAAGAGGCAGCAAAAGCAAGAGAGAGAGAAGGCAATTTCACAACGCTATGAACTATCGATTTCACCATCACAATCCTCTTTCTCCTCCCCATCCTTCCACCTCTCATTCTCAAACTCTCAACCACAAGCATGCAAGCAAGCATGCGCACGCGTACACACACGCACACGCACGCACACGCACACACACACACACACACACACACACACGCACACACACTTTAAACCCTAAGCCTGCATTTGATCTGTCCTCTGTAAAATGCTCTCTCCATTCAGCAGGCCCATAGACACAATCATATCTCCTGCAGGCTGGAATCTTCCCAACGTGTTTTGTCCTGTCCAGGGCCAGAATCTACATGCGCTTCTCCAAATGATGCTCACATAGCCTGGAGAGGCAGGACACAATCACACATAATAAGAGAGATTCCTGCCATACCACATACAAAGACCATCACCCACCACCCACCCACACACCCACACCACACCCACACGCGCGCGCCTTTTCTACACGTCCTCCTCAGAGGGGTCAGACAGCGTTGAAATACCAGTCTACAGCCTTACTGGAAACACCTCCAGTATGTTTACTAATACACTAATATAACTAACGAGTGCTTGAGGGTCACTGCAGACAAGCCCGATAAACATGACTGTGGAGATGTGGAGATAGGGTTAGAGAAAATGCCAGAGACAGCAGTGTCACTCACTAACACACACACAGGTGTCACAGAAAGATCCACAAGTGATGGGCTGCAACATTTTAATGAAATGATTGATTAGTTGTACGGGATAATTAAGGTAACAATGTCAAACTATCAAAAGTTAATGCACCTTTGAGTTCATGATACATCCACAACTCAAACAGGAAAATTCTTTCCTTCCTCACTTCTTTCTCTGTACCAGGCCTGTGGACAAAACAAGGCATTTAAAGCCAGAACAACAGACTTTGAGAAACGCTGTTCAAAATCTTCCCATTATTTTTTGCACATTAAACCAATACATGATCAATATCAACTAAGCAGGCCTAATTGTCTATGAAAATACTGCAGTTACGGCCATAACAAGCAATGGCCAACACTTCAACTGGCAGCAGCACACCTGAATCCAGCTTCAGCGGGACAAAGGGCACAGGAGGTCAAAACAATCAATGTCTAGCCAGGCTACTTCCCCAGACTCCAAGATAAGAGCCTGTGAGGCATTTGTGTCTGCGTACCTGTGTGTGTGTGTGTGTGTGTGTGTGTGTGTGTGTGTGTGTGTGTGTGTGTGTGTGTGTGTGTGAGAGAGAGAGAGAGAGAGAGAGAGACAGAGAGAGAGTAAGACTGAGAGAAAGAGAAAGGTAGTCTAGCTGTGAGCTGTCCTCTTAAGATATAGCCTAACCCAGACTGATCTATGTAGTGGCTGGAAGTGTCTGTTGTCTTTGATGTGACGTTATGGCCACAGGAAAGACCAAACGTCTGCAACAGCAGGGAAGCAGCTTCAAAGTAGTGAAATCAGCTGTTTTGCTTGTTTGCACTTAATGGGTGGAAAAAGTCCAGAAAAATTACCTGTATTTTCCTGCCTTATTGGTCCTTTGGGCATTTTATCTGCTTTGCTGAATAGACGTTAGGTAAGCTATTGTATTTGCCCAAGGCTGCACAGGGTATCAGCTTGCATATTCGCAGATGGACTATCGAAGTCAATACGTAGCCCTCGACGACAATAATTCACACATAAATAAATAACATTTACACTTCCGCTATAACTGTAGATAATTACATTATATACTTAATGTTGGGTGTATACATTTTTTAAAAAAGAAAAAAATAGAATGCTGATCCACAGCGCAAGGAGCAGCCAACCCTACAGACCTTGGTCATTTTCATTTATTTAGTCTATAGAGAGAGCAGAGTGAGAGATTATCCACCTTGGTGGAACAGGCACATTACTGCAAATTCACTTGCAATTAATAACCTGAAAAATAAGAATATTATTCTTTTTTTACTGCCATGGGATACAATTAATGCTGCCCTGCTTCCCCTTTGCTAAGCAACTTTGTACAGGGTCTATTGTTCCATGAACTTGAGCTTGACCTTGAGGTGCAGTGACAAACAAGTTGTTCTTCTCTAATGTTTGCAAATCTCATCCTACAGAACATGCGTTTTTTTTTTAAGCACTAGTGTATCAGTACCAGTAGGTTTGAGGAAGCTATAGACTGAGCACTGGTTTTGCTGTGAAGGAGTGCGAGGCGCATTCAAATGGCAGCCGGAAACCCACAACGAAGTGAACACATTCACACAGCAGACTTGTTCAGACACAGACACACACCCCATGCTCCAAGCTCCCACCCACAATCCCACTCTCCCCCATCCTCTGCTGACTGACCATGGGGAGTCGTGCGAGAGGTGATCATGTGTACCTACATGTGACCTCCGCACCACCGCTTGCCCTCCCTACAGACACATACACGCACAGCACGACGTGTGCCTGAGGCAAGGTACGGCCACGTCAAGCATCGCCACCCGGCAGACAGCCGGCCCCAACATCCCTCTCAGCAGCTGCTCACAGCACGAAGAGGTCTGGAGCTAGATGCACCAGAGGTGCCGCTGAGGAGGGCTGCAGACAGTTGGGTGAATGGGGGGGGGTTGGGGGTGGTGAGACTGGCAGAGCGTGGCGCAGAACAGCACACAGGATCTCTCAGCACCAACTCCACCTCTTAAGTCCTCCCAGTCACCCCCCCCCCCCCCCGCCCACCCCCACCCCACCCCCCCGGACAGAGAAGGATCACCCGTAGAGGCAGCACCTGCCCCGGAGCAGAATGGAGCGAGGAGGCTGAAGAAAGGATGTCGTGTGTCCAAAGGTTTGACTGACAAAGTCAGAATAGGCCCTTGCAGGTGCACTTTGAAAGTGGCAAGAGGGTTCCAACAAAAGCGTTCGACCCTCTCCACAATTTCCACAAACCTGAGCCAGACACAGAACGATATCCACTCAATCATGGTCATAAAGCTGCTGGGCTTTTTTTTTGTGGAGTGCCAGCTATTCACTTCCCTCCACAATCCAATTCATACCTGCATCCAAACCTGTCCATATCGCTGCAGCCCTGCCACAAAACTACCCATAGATCAGCCTGCCAGGCCACCCTGCCCCCCCCCCGCGAGAAGCAGGAAGCTGGGGCTTTTGTCCCTCCCTTCTAAAGGCCTCAAGGCCTGGCTCCGTTAGTTCCGACCCAGCACTGGGACAGGCAGTGGAGTGGAGCAGGGAGTCATTTATTTCCAGCACACCACCAATGCCTTCTTTGTGCCCTCCACACAAAGCTGAGGCAAAGCTTTTGCCGGGGGCTATTTACCTGCCAAACTTCCTTTCTTACTGTGTTCTGATGTATTTTATTTTACAAATTTGGTGGTGTTTTCTCTGCCCCCCCCCTCCCCGCTTTGCTACAAGAAAACAGTGGCTTGACCTTTCCATGATGAACATAAATTCCTATCTATTTAAATGGTTCAAATAATGGGTGAACTGAGTATTGTACCTTATTCTCTGGTGTTAAAATAGAAACTATGAACTAAATAAAAACTAAATAATAAAATATGAACTCTAATAAAAAAATAAGTTAAAATGCTATTTCACAAGCCCAATTACTAACTTACATTTAGGCTGGGATTGCAGCATTCCATTTTGGCTAAATGCAACCCTCTTTGGCAATCACAAGTGAACTATAGTTGATTCCTCAAATGTGACATCACAACCAGACTTCAAATTCGTCTATTTATCATGACTACTTCTAAGTTCAAGACAGACAAATGAAGGAGGGCACAATTATGTTTCATATTCATGACAGCTCTGGGGTCATGCACAAGATCTCCTAATTCAAAGAAAAGGTAAAAACATTTGCACTGTCTTCCTGTGTGGGTGACAGGGTGGGGCTGGCGCACAATCAGCAGCACATAAGTCATAGTGCTTTTTAACCAGAGTTATGGAACACTCCAGAACGTTATTCACTTGTTAGCCTTAAATTTCCAATTAAATCCACCATGGTGTGTGTGTGTGTGTGTGGGGGGGGGGGGGGGGGTATGATAAGTGATCGCTCAAAATCTGTGTAACAGTATCCATATATTTCAGTTCATTTGCTCACAGACAGGGCTGGTAAATTAGTGCAGCACATTATTATTATGGGTAATTTCATAAGGGCTGAGGGTGAGTGTGTTTTTAGATGGAGCTGCACACTAATTGATGGATTGCTTTATTTTGAGGGAGTGGGGTGGGGGTGGGTGGGTGTGTGTGTGTGTGTGTGTGTGTGCGCATGTGTGTGTTCGCATGGGGGGGGGGGGGGCTCGGTGTCAGATTTGAATACTTTCAGCATTTGTGAGCTCCTCAACAGAACATCACTGAGTCATCACATGCGCGCACACAGAGAGAGAGAGAGATTGAGAATGAGTGTGTGAGAGAGAAAGAGGATGAGAGTGAATGTGAATGTGAATGTGTGTGTGTGTGTGAGAGAGAGAGAGAGAAGTACAAATCTGCTCAGCAGGCACTGGCGGTGAGCTTCTGTCAGAAAAGCTGACTCAAACTCAGATAACCGAAGGCAAAACTTCACTCTATGCTTTGTATTTCTAAAAGTTGCAAAAGTCTCTCAATAACACACATTGAGGTGGAAACACTTCCCCATAGCCCAACTTTCTTTACATTAAGCAATGAAATGCAAATTATACACGAGGCTAAATAATCACTTCACATATTTGCTTGGTAATGCATAATATTTATTAATTTATTTGTTCCAGAGCAGAACCCATAGACCGGAACATTCCCTGAACTACCTCTATCAGTAGAGGTGTTAACCTAATGGTGTAACCATTAATACTGCCAGTCATTTACAAAGGGTGTTCAGTTGTTGAGCAGTTCTGAAATATTAAGAGATTTCTGCCTTTCAATTATGTCTTTGTGGCTGGATAATGGTAAAAAAAAGCAAAATAGGCCAGATTTTCAAATGGCGTAGTTACCCGTATAAAAATCTGCATGGTGACTAAGAACTAAGAACCCTGTACCCCGGAGAAAGCGCGCAGTACTTCGGTTTCAGACCTCAATTTGACCATTATCAAACAACAGGTACAATACCAGTTACAGTAACGGCAGATCAGCTATTAATAAACTGACCACAGATAAGGACTGGCCTATACAAACAAAAACACAGATTACACCTGCCTGCTCATTTATTTAACCCTATTGGTTGTGTCTGTGGACAAAGCCTGGTTCAGAGCAACAGGTGTTGAGAAGACTGCCACAGCACACACACATTGTTTTTTGTTTGTTTTTTTTGTTTTTTCCTATGACCCCTCCCCCATCCTCCTCCGGAAAAAGGGGATCAGGTTTATTGCTGAGGGCAGAGAGCAGATGTTGAACAGGTGTCTCAGAGGGCGCCACCTGAATGCTTTAAGGACCACTGGAGCCTGTGGAATGTGAGAAAACTACACACAGAAGTAGCCTGAGGAGGCCTCAGTAACCCATGTCAGTAATAAAGTTGTTGCCTACATCAATAGAATTAGTTATCTAGAATTAATAATTCATAAGGAGTTAGTGAAATGAGTTAGGTATACTGAACGTCTTTTAGAGCACTTGCGTACGAATGGTTAACAGCTAGTGGATTTCATCCACACTTGTTTGAGTGCAAAGCTCAATCCGACCTGTAAATGTTCAGAGGTAAGACAGCGGATGGAGAGCCAAAGCGCCCACTTTTCGAGACATACGTGTCGCTGGTTCACTTTTGCATGTATTTTTCACGGAACCACCGCCTCATTGTCCCACTTTCCTCCCGTTAAATGATCCAAGTCTTCTGCAATGCAGTACCCTTTCGGCCCGTCTCTTCGCAATCTCGATGGAGCACACACTCTGGCAAAGAGCACCCCTGCAGCGCTGCACTGCGCATGCAAAAAATTGCCACTATTTAGCAGGATACTCAGAGGCCAGTGTCTACGCATGCGCTGTGAGCTTGCTTCTTGGAGAGAAAGCAATGGGGTATGGTCCTTTATTTGGCAATGGGTATATTCCTGACGCACAGGCCTCTACACAATTAACTTGATGCAACATGGCTTGTACCTTAATCAGTGTTTCCAGATAGACAAGATCTCAACTTATTGCATCACAGACCATGTTAAAACGGCAATATCGTTCACATGTACCTGCACATAAGGGTTTTTAAATCCCTGTTTCAACTAAGGTATACAGGTTCTTTTCGTTAGCAAAGTAGTCTAGCTAACGTAATAGCACTGTAACGTTAGCTCTGACAGACCCAGTCACAAAACCACGCTAGCATGGCTGGCTAACAAAACAATACAAACATTCAACGACTCAGCTAACTCGTTGTTCAATCATGAACTGAACTAAGGCTTAAAGTAAAGGCCTATATTGCTTTCTATTTTCAACCTAATACGTTTGCTAATTGACCTGGCTGACGTAGTAGAAAAAGGTTTGCGAGAGGAATCACGTTTGAACCACAGGCACATCATACAACTCCGCAGGATTAAGACAGCCATGTATTTCTGATAACAGTTAACGTTAGTTAGCTAGGCACCAAAGCAGTTAGCTAACACCAAGACTTACAGCTGACAAAACAAGCAACTGACGTTAGCTGATGCTAGCAGGCTAACATTCGCTACATCCCAAACTTGCCAAGCTGTCGATTCAATCATTAAAAGCAGATGCTTTCCATAAGCCATATACTGTGAGATGTATGGACTGCTTGTTAAACGGCGAACTACCGAAACAGTCTTTCTAGACAATTCAATCGAAGTTACCAGATGGATAGCTCGTAAACTGAACTCTACCATAACAGAGCGCACCTTTGCTTGGTTTGGAAGAGTTCGTGAGGGATAGCTGCTGTGCAAACACTCAAATAGACAACACTACCACGACAGTAACTACAAACGCAAACCCACATACATATTGTTTAATACAGCTACTACATTCTTTAAACTCTTTAAACTCACCTCTCCTTGGTCTGTTCTTCGACCGGATCGGAGTTTTTTTTCCCCAGAGCTCTTCACGTCCGGGTTATGGCTATGACGCAAACGTCAGCACGCGCATTCTCTCTGTTGTCAACTATTCCTAACTTGGGTGGGTTGAAGGCTGACCAGCGTTGCTTGAGTAGCCTAGATTAGAGAGTATGGAACATAGTAATATTCAACTTTGGCATGGTCCACACGCAGTGCAAACAAATATGCTGCAGCCTGTGTAACCCTTATGCATTGCATAACATACATTACATAACATTAAGCGTCTTGCCATACTGGAGTTGACCCATCTAGGAATTATTCGGCCACCGCGAATGGCAGCAATGCATCTTCTTTAAGAATAGTAAAGACTCAATTACAGACCACATAAAGTGTTGACTATAAGCCTAGCCACAAAGTTGCTAAAATTTTGATTGTCCCTAAGAAAATCCTTCATCTTATAGCCGACTAATAATAGCCCAATAATAATGCCCAGACCAAACATATCTTTGAAATGCATGAGATACTATTGTATTGTTATTAGTTATTGTAACCACTGCAAGATGGATGTAAGGGAGGTCATCATATTCAACAGACTGTAAAAAAATGTTTCAATTAATTAATAAACCTTTGTCATGAGCTGCGATAAAATCTGAAGAAGGCTATAGCCTACTGCAACCATTGGCACCACACTGTCAGAAAATATTACAGAATGCATGCAAACTGGATTCAACACTTCTAAATGCCTTGTTGAGTAGGCTACATACTCAAATCCAAATTATGTTGCATAAAAGGAATGCTGCTGAGACAGCCACTGAGTTTCATTTTGCCAACTGCAGGTAAGCTATAATGTATGGATGCAATGTTCAGGCCATATCCCAGGGTTGCTTTAGACTTTGAGTGGCTGGTTGATTTCAAAACAAATGAACAAATAATGATATGGTCAGAAATGGAATTTTAAAACAAAAGACCTGTTTTGCCAGAACACACTTGAGAGGGCAAACTGCAGCACAGAGCTGACTCTCCTATGGTCCATACCATGTATGGCCACTGCATGGGCCTATCCACAGCAGCCACTGTACCAAAAAGTCCCAGGGTAAGCAAGTGTTATTTATGACATCCAGTAAGGATCTGATTCTGCTACACTGAATCAGAATCTTATTGGCTGTCATTTATAATAATGTGCTTACCCTGTGATTTCTTTGAAAAATGGCTGCTGTGAAATTGGCCCATTAAGGGCATACTAGGACAAGCCTGCAATTTTATACCTCCACAGCTCCCCCTATACAGTGGCCGATTTAAAAAAAAAAAATAGCAACAACATTGTACACTCTCACCAAACCATGTGTATTTGTTTGCAAACCAAAGAACAGGAACCAGCAATGATCCTTCAAGTGTAATAAACTACACTGGTGGTCAAGATAGCCTTTATTCGCCCCATAATGAGCCATCTAATCATTGAAATGACTATGAAGTTGGTAAAGTAACCTGAAAATGTTGCCAAAAAATCTCTTCAAGATAACTCCAAACTGAATTTCACAAAAACATCACAAAGCCTCTTTAAAATTGAAGTTATCAAAGGTAATAATACATGCTTTTGATGAACAAGGTCCAAACAGTGACTCCAACTGTGGAAAAATCGTTTCTGAATTAAAACTTGCGCTGCCTAATTGGTGTTTTGATAACCCAGAAGCCTTTCTGTGGTTTCCCTTCATATTTCTCCTCGACTAAAGTCGGTGGTGTCTTTGAGTTTGCAAACACGGTTGCTTTGTGAATTTACTGGAGAAGAGAAAAAACATAATTATCACTTTTAAGTGTAAAGCATCTTCAGGCACTGGAAAGCGCATGGTATAGACTTCTATTCTAATTCCATTCTAATTTATTTTCCTACAAAAGTAAACAAGTCCTGCTCTCGATATTTCTTTCCTTCTCTCAGTGAAGTATGCTGTGTGTTCCTGTTCCAATCTGTTGTCTGTAGGGAGGACAGCTTCTGAGCCAATGTGAAAAGAAAAAAAAAATGCTAGGGAGAGGGATGGCTTGAAAAAAGTCTGGACAAGGAACAAAGACATTAACAAGAGAAAAGAAGAACATGACAGAATATGTACCTCAGTGTGCTATCTTGGATTCGAGTTTCAGGGTGTCAGAGTCATCAGATAACACTGCTATGACCACTGTATCATCTCATTTCAATTGCAACATCTCCTATTTGTATGTGTCATGTTTAGGGAGACCACTGGCCAGGTATTTTTGAAGGTCAATAAAATCCATCATCCAAGTATGGAATGTTGGACTGTAGAGTAAAAATTCTTGAGCCCAGTTGGACCACCCCTTTTTACTATTCTCCTTCTACCTATTTTTTCTCTCTAGGCTGTTTCCAGTATTTGGCATCCTGTTCTATTCTGACTCACTGTGTGAGCCACGTCACAGAGGCTCAGTTGTTTGCCATCTGAAGGAGATCTGGCATTCTCTGCAGTCCCACCCAACCCCCCAACCTCCACCTTCTCTTCTTGCTCTCTGAAGGAGTTTTGATGTAATTACGCACAAATAAGTATGTGGTAAGGAGAGGTGTAGTTCGCTGGGGACCAGCTGAGAGAAAATAAAGGAATTTTAATTAAAATGGCGATACCCTCCTCCCACACACACATACACACACAGTCATTTACTGACATATGCATATGAAAGAGAATAGAGAGATTTTTACGGGCAGCTATTATGCCGTCCCTTGTGAGCATATATGTATCACTTACCTTCTCGCTGGTCTTTAGACAAATAATGAGCCTTTCTTGAAAGAGGAATTGGGTTAACTGAACATAGAATATGACTTCAATACTAGGACTAGGAAAAGGGGGCAAAGCAAGATGAATGCTAAACAATGAAATATAAGTGATGAGGGAAAAAAATACAGGGATGGAGGGAAGAGGCAAAGAGCAGAACAGCATGAATGTGCCCATTTCTGTCATTCTCCATGTCCTGAAGCCCTACAAATAGAAATGGCAAATTGTAATTTTCTGTACCGTGTTTTGTCTGCTCGTTTGCTCACGATGTGTTTGTGTGTGTGTTGTTTGTTTGTTTTTTCTGTGTTTGTGTTTGGAATGTGTGTGTGTGTGTGTTGGAGTGATGATTGAAGTGCCAGTCTCCATGTAATTACCTGAGGCGTGTCAGAGCTTGAGGCGCAGTGAACGAGAGTCTGATGAGGGAGTATTGAATTTGCACTTCAATTAGAGTGCTTAGAGAGTGTGGACGCACAAGACTCCGGGGTCCTGACACTCACTCAATTACAACAAGGCATCATGGGAGGTGGGGCGGGGGAGGCGGGGGTTTTGTCAGAGGCAGGCAGGCAGGAAGGTTTGGGTGGACAGAGGGCAGTTGGGTGTGTGGGAGACCAGGTATCATGGGGCAGTGGGCTGGGGCAAGAGGGTGTGGTTGGACTGCTACTTCACAGAAGCAAATTCGTTTCATGCAGTTTCTTACTGAAGAGGGGAAAAGGAAAAAAAACGAAAACATGAAACTGAAACAAAAATGGATTAAAATAAATGGAAATGCACCATGTCCATTGGACCTTTACGCTTGAAGAGATGGGTATGAGTTATACGAGATGAGAATGATGATAAAAAAAGAAAATTATCAACAAGCACAGAGATCAGTTGTGTGAACAGGGTAGGTGAAATCAGGAGCTTAAACTTGACGAATGTGATGTTAACCTGTTCAGCAAATTTTTATTCTACTACAAATGAGTTGCTTTTCTTTTAATTAGGTAGATTCTTTTCTACAGGCAATTTGTGAATTTGCTAGACATGTTTGACTCTCCACCTGTTCATCCTTCTATGCAATGTAATGTCTGTTATAGCATTATGTAGCTCTGTTTCTGTCTATTTTGTGCATCATCATAATGACAGGGATTAGGGATAGATGAAAATATGAATAAAACACACTATATTACCATTTTGTCATGTGATAATGTAAGCAATATTCAAATCATAACAACTGCACCCTAGACTAAATGCATACCTCCTTTTGTGATTCCCAAAATTGAATCATCTCTTCCTCTATCTGTCTATCTCTTTCTTGCATGAAGTTCAGTAATGAACACAATTTTTGATCTGAAAGACACAGTACACAGTGCAGAATGACAACTTTCCAGGTAACTTGTTGCGTCATAATGTTTTAATTGATGAACAGCAGTCACACATCATCTTTCGTCTTCATGGACTGCAGACGCAGTTAGAATATCACATTACTGACAGAATTACGGAAAGATTGGTGACAAATGTACTCAATTTCCTTGGCTACACAATCACTGGCACTTTCATAAAAGTCAAGGCCGTTTTTTGGCATAGAAGAGCGCAAAATTTCACAGGGGTGCCACAATGTGTTTTTCCTTTCTTTTTGAAACTTTTCTTTTTTAAAAACTGTATAGTATTTCTGGAAAAGTTCACTCCCTAAGACTCCTGAGGTATTTGATACCACTTATCAAAATAAAAGCAGCTCTCTAAAGAAACCAAAAAAAAAAAAAAAAACTCAAGCAGGTCTCTACAACAGGTGCGGAATTTGCATGTACATGGGAAAGAGAGAATGAGAGAGCACACAGGCTCTTATAGAACTACTGCCTTCTGGTGCTTTTTTCACGTTTTTCCAATGTTTTTGTAACCTTTGCCCATGTCTGTGATCCTCTACCATTACCAGTGAAATGTGTTTCTGCAGATGTCTTGATAATGTGCAGTAAACGAGTCAAAGGATGTATCATGCATGCAGTTTTTAAATATAGGGCACTGTCCCTGTTCTCAGACGAGACGTGTGCAGAATTTGTGTGGCTACTCAACAGTATTTGCCTTGAACTGACATTGTAGTGTCACAGTCTGATTTAGATATGTGATTTGTTCATGCAAGAAACACCAACGTTACCATGGGGCGGGGGAGTGGATGAATAAGGCCTAGGCCAGCAAACAGGTTAGAACTGGCTCTGATAAAAGCCCCTATTCCGAGGGATGTGGTATATGAGCACTTTGGAAAGAAATGCTTTGAAAGAGCCATAGCGTAGCCTAGGAGGCCACCTGCACCCTCAACTCTAGTGTCCAACAGCTTAAAGAGGGCACAGAATGCTACAGAAGATTTTTTATAAAGATCTGTTTATGGCTCTGAACCTCAAAGGAAAAAATGCCTAGCTTACCAAGGCACCTCACATGGGAGCACAGAGCATTCCATTTGTTGATTCATTGTAGGCCTGCATTAAAAAAAAATAGAGAGAGAGAGAGCTTGGTTTGATGGATTGCATTCACCATTTAGATGGACTTGGACCACAGGTCATGTAGAAAGACAGACCTCATTCATACACTGAGATAAAACCATTGTGAATGCCAATTGTTGTTTACAGGACTAGACGCTCACCAACACAGCAGTCCTGATCTTATCTGATAGGAGATACTAATGTCATGATCATGATCAATGGTCCAGGGTTATCGCTTCCTGTGACATGCTGCAGAATGTTAAACTGGCTCTTTGGTCAGGCCCTCAGGGCCCTAAATACGAGAAACCGGGGATGGAGACCATCAGAAAATATTTAGCAGGAAAACATATTAATAATCAGACATAATTGGATAATTAGAGAAACAAGAGCGAGACCAACAGAATACTGTCGCTGTTGCTCACACAAAGACACACTACCACTCCCTTGGCACCAGTGCTGAACCCATGTGCTGTTATGAGTCTGTTATGAGTCTACTGAGTACTCGCCTGGAAAAGACGGGGCCAATTCAGAGGGAATTAAGCCCTGAGTGAAGTGTGAAGAGGAAGGTCTCCTTGAGAACTTTTGCTCCCAGAGTGACATGATGAGAGAGAGAAACAGAGAGAGACCCCTTGGAAGCGTAGAACTCCAATCACAGACCTCATTGCACACACACACACACACACACACAAACACACACACACACACACACACACACACACACACACACACATACACACACACATACACAAAAATAAAAAAAACACACACCCCATATCTCAAACAACCACAAAAATGGAACCAGCCGACAGAAATGTGTGCTATGTGTCTTAATGTCAGTGGTGCATACCAACGCCTCCCTTTGTGGGGGGAGTCAGATGGCTCTACGCTTTGTTTATCCACTCACCACTCTCTGTGTCTTTTATTAACATAATTCCCCTTCAAGTTGAGGAGGCAAGAGGCTGTGCACACAGAAAAGAGGAGCATAAAAGAAGGGAAGGAGAAGAGAGGAGAGAGAAGAGGAGAGGGGAGGAGAGAAAAAAAAAAAACATACACATCAACAACAGCTCCACATCAACAGCCAGAGTCCCAGGATGAATTTGCTGATGGATTAGGCAAGGCTGTGTGAGAGTATCTGTGGCCATTTAGAGTGGATTTGTCTGCTAGCTGGCGATAAACCACATCTTGGCTTTCTTCTGTTCAGCCACGGCGTCTTGAAAAGAAGATCGTTGAAGGACGCTCTTTTAGAATAAACAGGACCATTGGTGGAAGAGTGGAAGGGAGAAAGAGAGAGAGAAAGAGAGAGAGAGAGAGAGGAAGTAATTTGGCTGCTTGGCTGCACTTAAAAAGACAATACGAGATATTATAAATAATGAATTGTAACAGGTCCTGATGACGGCTTTTGTGCTGGGTTAATTACTGACTGTGTTGTTTGCATAAGCAGTGGAGAGATTAAACCATTTCAAAGAGAAAACTTGAAGAACAGAAACACTGGTAAGAGGGGCGGGGGGAGGGGGGAGGGGGGAGTAGAGGGAGGGAAAGAGAGGCGGAGAGAAAGGCAGAGTGGGAAAAAGAAAGTTTCAAAAAAGTGTTTTCCGCCAAACTCATTTCAGCCCAGCCAGCTCACAAGTTATCAGACTGATTCATATTTCCAAAGAGTCAGAGTGAGAGAGAGAGAGAGAGAGAGAGAGAGAGAGAGAGGGAGAGAGAGAGAGAGAGAGAGAAGAGGGAGGGTAGTCCTTACTTATTTTCACATCATAAACAATCTAGAGATTTATCGAGATTGCTGTGAGCTACAAAAGAGGCTAGCCAGCTCTCGGCAACCTTAACAACAAAGACAGCGGCCTAAACAGACTGGCTATAATATCTGTCTGAAATCATTTCTGCCAGTCAAATGTGGGCTATACAGCTGTTTTACACTATACACTTATTTGAACTGGAGCGTTACTGAGTCCACCCCCTTGACTAGCACACCAGAATAAGGTGTTTAAAGTCGAAAGCCTGAGAAGTCCTGGTGTGTTGAGCGTCGTTCTTAGTAATGTGAAAATATGTCTGTCAATCCCGCAGGGAAGAGATGCTCAGATGAATCTGCATAATAATTAGTTTGGGAATTAAAGGCAGCCCCAATCAGATCATAAGGAACGACAGTAAGAAACAAACACTGTCTTATGCAAACACACACACACAGTCTCTCTCTCTCTCTCTCACACACACACAGACATAGACACACATACAAAGGTAAAAAATAAGCACAAATGCATGAGGGGACCTGACACGTTTTCATAACAACTTTCATAACACACTCTCTCTCTCCTCTCGCTGTAGTAGTTTCTTAAATGCAATAAAGGAGGTCAGAGTGTGTTACAGTATGTTGTTCCCAAGGTGAGGCTCCACTTTTCCTGTGTTATGTTCTTATTCCTGTAGACTGTAAATCTTTCTTGTCTCTCCCATCCTCTGCTGATACCTCAATGCAGGCTTTCTTCCTGCCTTCACGTGTCTGACTAATGCCTATTCTCACTGTCCCTGATATTTGGCCTCGGTATGGTTCCTGCTCTGTTTCCGCTGTTTTGTTTTGTTTTTTTGCTATCTGTCTCCATGGCCCTCTCATGCTGATTGCATCTGTCAGTACAAAGTATTGAGTGAATCATGTGTGCACCAAGCAAAGACCTCACACACACACACACACACACACACACACACACACACACACACACATACACACGCATGAAAAAAGAGAAAAAGAAAGAGAAAGAGAGACACAAACACATTCACACTGCCTCACATAATCACTTCAGACCCGGCTCCTTGGGTTGACATCTCCACTGAGACCAACCAGTCAGGCGCTGCAGGCCAGCTCTGACTGTCGAATAAATGAGAGCCCCCCCCCCCACCCCCCCAAAAAAAGACAAGAAGAAGATGAAGAAATCCTGACAGAATGAGAAAGAAAGAAAAGAAGCAGAACTAGGACAGTGAATGACAGGGGGGTGGGGGGGGGGGGGATGATGATCACAGGCTGGGAAGCAGCACAGGCTGGCCTTCTTTTAGACGCGTACAGTCAGCTCCTTGGGACCTGACCTAACCCTGTGATCCGGTGACCCATACAGTGTTGGAGGTCATGGGGCAGCTTCCCTTAGAGAGAACTACATGAAAGCATTGGTGCATGTTACTTTGTGACCTTGTGTGTGTGTGTGTGTGTGTGTGTGTGTGTGTGTGTGAGAGAGAGAGAAAGTGAAAGAGAAAGAAGAATATTTACATCAGTTCATTTCTACCAAAATTATCCAGCACCAACCACAAAGGCCTCCTAGGCCAGTATCGTCCACCACCAAAAATTGACAAATTCAAATCCCTTGTTGACTCTCTCCATCCAGATCCCACCTCTCCTTCCCAATTAGCAGCAAGTCCTGCCAAGCAACACCACAAAATGAATTTGTATAGTCTGCTACCCAGGGAGAAAAGATAGACTCTGGGTTAGGCCCCTCTAATGACAAGTCTGAATAAGATTAAAGCATTTTCTCAACACTATGGCAGGAGAGAGACAATGAGATTGGTGTGTGAGTGCATGTGCGTGAGTGTATGTGTGTGTGTAGGGGGTGATGCTCTTTCATTCATTCATCTGAGCGAAATAGCACATTATATGTTTAAGACTGTATGTGTTGCTCTCTCTCTCCCAGGTTGTAGCATCATAGCATGTACTACTGAATGTAGAGAGCACCATGTATACTTTATTGGTAAATGGTAAACCATTTTGTTTTTCTTTCACCATATCTTATGTGCTGCTTTGTTCAACTGATTGAATGAGGGAACTCATAATCTGAAATGGAAAGATTTGTTATCCATTTAAAGACACTGGTAAATCTCCTTTAATCCCCAACCCATAGGTTCTACAATTTCCATTTCAGTGTATGGTCTCTCAGATTAGCCCATTGTTAAGACAACAAGCCCTTGGGAGCATGACAATGGCGAGACATATTTGAAGTGGAAGTTTAAATGTGTTCAAATTTCATGGAGTCTTTGAGGGAACTGTGAGCGTGTTTTGGATCCAAACACAAGGCAGGAGAGGCATTTTCTGGCAGCTCTCTCTAAATTGCTGTAATTGTAACAGCCACACAAACACACATACATATACACACACACACACACACACACACACGTTCCTATTTACTTCGTCAGATTCAATTTATTTCTCACACCTTCAGAGTGAACAAAATGACCTAACTCTAATGGTCAAATGATCCACACCCCCAACCTATATCCCTCTCCTCCTCTCCTCCTATCATCCACTCCAGCAAATTAGAGGTCTTCCATTCATTAGAGCTGTGTCTTAACACACCACTAACTAAACAAACATCGCCTCAACACCCTCTCACTTAAAAAAAAAAACAAAAAAAACAAAACAACAACAGAACACTGTGCTATTCGTTACAGATGCCATTGACTTTTTAATTAAGCTTCATTAAGGTCCCATCAGAGCTGATGGCAGACAACACAAAGGTCTGTCTGCTCACCCTCCACAAGCAGTAGATGGAGGATGGGGGAAGGTGTGTGTGTGTGTGTGTGTGTCTGTGCTGGTGGATGGTTTTGCCTACCAGGCTCATCTTGCAGCGTTAGGGAAATGTCTGAGAGGTGAAGCACTTAACCTTTCACTCGGAGCAATACTCCTAATACCTCATCACTGACTGGGGAGGAGAGGGGGGCCTGTATCCATTGTCCTACTTCAGTGGCTTGTATGCATGTGGCTTTCATTTTCCCCTGATTTGTTCAGTGATGTCATGCAGAAATGGACATGGAGAGGTAGAGAAGTAGTGAGAGAGAGATAAGGGGAGGGGATAGGAGGAGGAAGAGAGAGAGAGAGAGAGGGAGAGAGAATCAGGGTTTGAAATGCATGACCTTTAGTCCATCTCAGTCCTTCTTGATCCTTTCAATAGAAATGGAGTTTGAATCCCTTCATTCTCTCTGTGGCATGCTGTGGCAATGACAGTGAAAGGTATTATTGGAGATCCTTCATCATCCTCAAACACACACACACACACACACACACACGCACGCACGCGCATACACACATATGTATATATATGCACACACAAACACACTCTCACACACATCTGCATCATCTTGAGTGAGATCAGGGCTTTGTGTAGGCTTTGTAACATGCTCCTGGATACATGCCTGAGTAAAACACTTGTATTTCACTCGCTCTCGTCGTGGTCTGAAACCAAACTTCTTGTTACAAGCAGCCATGACTATGACGAATCAGTCCATCACTGCAATCTACTGCAGTGACAGAATACATGGGGACCAGCAAATGCCCTTTGTATTGATTTGACTCTTCAGCTTGCATTGGTGAAAAATTCAGTTCAGCTTCACAGGTGCCCTAAACATAGGATGTCTTTCACTCATTCTTTCTTTCTTTTGCTCGCTCAATACACACATAATCAGTCACAGTGAGATCACTCTTTTGCCCTCTATCCAGTTCAGAGTGTTCGTGACTGAGAATGAGACCAGTAAAGCATAAGCCTTGTAAAGTAAAATAAAGTAAAGAATAATATGTTGTTGTATTATAGAGAGCACCCACCTGGCCAGTAGTCAGATGTCTGATAGTGTCTGGACCATCGCTGAGTGTCTGTGGCCCAAATGTGAGTGCTATGCACAGCTCTGCCGACATCAGCAGACCTCTGCCAGCTCATTTACGGCCGTTCAACACGTGTATTCACCAACAAAACCATCGGCAGCAGTCAGTCAGTACCATGATCAGTCCTCCTGGTCAGCCTGGTGAGCACACATGATAACGTTTTATTCATCCTCGACGGGTCACAGAGGTAATCCCATACATGTGACTCCATGTTAGGCTTGCATGTAAAACTGAAGCTTCCCGACTTTAAATCTCAAAGACTGACTGACATTTCCTGGACATATTAGTACAAGTCTGCTGGGAGGAGAGGGAAAGTGAGGGAAATGTAGTGCCCGTCTCAGCTTCTTGTGGTCAGTGTGCATTATAGTCTATTATAGACAGTATAATAGAGAGTGACATGTATTTGGAAGCGTCAGACGTTCTTTTAATTAGAGATCTATGAGCGGTAGTAGCAATCTTTTACATATGTAAATTTGAGACAGACTGGTGGAAGAGATTAAGGAAGGATGCTTTTAGAGAGAGACAGAGATTGAAAAAAGAGAGAGAGAAAGAGAGAGAGAGAGAGATCTACATTCCCAGTTTGACGGGGTGTGGTGGTGTCCCGATTCTTCCATTTTTTGTCTTTCTCTCTCTATCACACAGTCACTCCTCTCCTTCTTCACCCACATTCCCATCCCACCTTCTCTACATCTCTCCCCTCTCCCTCCCTTTAGAGGTGTTTGTTATCAGCTCTTACGCAGTGCGCCATGGATGGCAGCTGACAGCCGACAGTGGAGCATTCATCAGGGGGGGATTTCTGCAGGTGAGGCGGAAGGGGCGTGTGCGTGTCAGCGCGCCGCTCAGGTGTGTGCAGATGTTAGCCGCGCGTGAATCTGCGACGTGGCAGATTAGCGGCTCGGCTAGTCACTAATTCATTTAGACAGCCGGGACGGGAGAGGCATGGAGCAGAGTGGATCCTCCCGCGCCCTGCCGCCTTCCTGTAAGTGTGCTACCAGTATGTGTGAGTGGGAGTGTGTGTGTGTGTGTGTGTGTGTGTGGGCGGGGGGGGGGGGCTTCTGGGCCCAGTAATGTGCTGTTTCACAATTTCCAAGGCATGCTGCTACAGATCTAGACTCCACATAGAGAACACATAAGGAAATACAAACCGACACGCACACACACATGCATCTGTACACACACACACACACACACACACACACCACACACACACACACATATACACACCTGCTGGCGGCTCCACTGACGTCAGTAACCAGCTAGAAACTTCCTGCCTAGGGGAGGCCTCCACAGAACAAATACATTGGCAGTAACTCACACACCAACCACCTTCCCAACCACACACACACACACACATACACACACACACAAATGCATAGGGACACATATTGCAACTACAACCATAAACCCTGATTCTCCCTCTGACTGTGTCTCCATCTTCCCAGATCACCAGTGCTGCATGACCGACCTCACAACACAGCCATTAGGAGCTCAGTGCAGGTAGGTCCGCTTTGCCTCGTGCCTTCTCCTCTCAGCCCTCCCGACAGCAAGAGACTACCCACAGGCTCTGGAACAGAAGCTGCAGCCCAGCAATTAATCTCTGCAAAGGACGAGTCAGCCACCAGATGGTCCCATCTCGGCTGGGCTGCTGCTGCATGTGCATCTGTGTGTGTGTGTGTGTGTGTGTGTGTGTGTGTGTGTGTGTGTGTGTGTGTGTGTGTGTGAGAGAGAGAGAGAGAGAGAGCAGGAGAAAAAGAGAAGGAGAGAGAGGACTTTTAAACTTCTAAAACCTTTTCTTCAAAACGCTTCAGTTAAAGCCTGTTTGAAAAGATTTGAAATAACACTGACCTCCCATAACCATTCATATCAATTAACCCCTATTTAACGCACCATATGTCCTACTATGTACTCCACCACTCTTGACTCTATCAGAGAGTGCACCCACAACTGTGCACAAGTACACTGACCCAATATAAATTCCAGACAGTGTTACGGATCACCACCAAAATTGAATCATCTGTTCTTTGTCCAAATACCCACGTAGTCTGAAAATTTGTTTCAAATCTGTGCCATACTTTTCGAGTTACCTTGCTCACAGACAAACGGCAGCAAAAACATAACCTACTTGGCAGAGGTAATAATAAGGATGTGAAAAGTAGTTAAGATAGGACACAGAAAAAAAAGGGGTAAGTTAGAGGAAAGCCATTTGTTACAAAAGCAGTTGGCTACCACTGTTGTTGATCTTGGTTTACTGTATTGCTAACCAGTGTTTTCTAAGCTGCGCTCTCACTGCCCCTGAATGTGTCAGCTCTGCTTTGCTTCAGTAAACAACAACCCTGAAGAGCATTTCACAGAGCTGAGCACAGAGTAACCCCTACTGGACCTCAGCTGCTATGCTGCTTTCTGTGTATTCTTCCTATGTCAGTCCACACTGCTGTTCCCTTTGCCTTGCTTAAGGACCATGGACAGCTCCACTGAAACAGAAAGAAATTATTTTTCTTTCTTTTACTTTACTTTTTACTTTTACTTTTTATGCATTTAGCAGACGCTTTTATCCAAAGCGACTTACATTTTTTTGTCAACTATCAATTGTTCAGGGCCAGTCTCCCCTAGAGCAATTTAGGGTTAAGTGCCTTGCTCAAGGGCACAACGGTGGCAGGTGGGATCTTTCACTGACTGATAGTGACAACTATTTTGAAACGCAAAAAGTGAGAAACCTTATGATAATATCTAAATAAGACTGTATGTAAATTTTTAAGTTATCCTTTTTCTTTGGCTATAAACAATAAACCTTAATGTTTTATTTGAGTGGCATGATTGATGAATCGGGAAAAGGGTAAATGACCTGCATGTCGTTCACATGTGAGCTGTGATATCATAGGCACCCACCCGACTGGACGATGAATCTAGCTGAAAAAGCATCTTGCTGGAGTGTCATTCTCCTCTACAGTAATGGTAATGCACGAGACGAATGAGGGCAATAACTGGAAATAGGATTACACTTCTTATAAAAACGTGGATGTGTGAGATTTGAGGCATTTGTCACGGCAATTGTGCCAGATGTGGCAGTGGCCCTTATTGTTACCGGGTGTCGGCGGCCCTGCGTCGCATAAGCAGAGAGGAGCGAGCTAGACCTCTGATGTCAAGAGCGGCACTGTGGGGTTATGAAGGACAGCGGGACAGAAGAGAGCACCATATGGAAAATTTTAAGATACCTAACAATTCTAATAATCTTTCAACATGGGTGTCCTGAAAGAAACAGCAGAACTTTTTACAATTTTTCATGCTCTGTGGTAAGAATCAAAATTAGCCAATTTACAAACAGTGTGCAATTTGGTGATTACATCTCATGACGAATTCCTTCATTCCAACGTAACGTGGTGACAACACACGGGACGTTTGATTGAATATTTTTGATCCATGACGCTGATGGGAAACTAATTTCTTTACATGTTGGTGTTTCTATCTATCTATCTATCTATCTATCTATCTATCTATCTATCTATCTATCTATCTATCTATCTATCTATCTCTCTATCTGTCTGTCTGTCTGTCTGTCTATCTATCTTTCTGTCTGTCTGTCTGTCTGTCTGTCTGTCTGTGTGAATACTGCTAACACTATCCACAATCACAATTCATGTTGTTTTGTGAGAACTTTTGCATGATATAACTAAATATTTTACCTTGATCTCTGATGTTAAATTCATAGTTGGTTTGTGCAAAAATATGCTCAATGCTCAGTATGCTCAATTTCTTTTTAAAAATTTGTTTTTAGGCTGGAATTTGAAGTAGTCCATTTTAGAGGCTACCTTGAACATCTCACTATTTGTAGGTTATTTGGCACAGATATGCTTTGCAATCGATAGACACCCATCTAGGTTTCTGCCTTTTTTTGTCTTTCTTGGCTTGTTGCTGCCACTTTGGAGAGAACATGTTCGCAGTGTTGAACTGATGTTAGTTGGAATAATGCTTTAATACACTTTACATTCAGATGGGGTTCTATTTGTGACTGTGCACAATGCTTTCAAATGATGTCTTATCTGTCCGTTGTTTCTTATCACGGTATCACCCCATATCCCATTTTTGAAGACTGTCTGAGCTAACATTAAGTGTTAAATGTCTAAGATGCATCAAATATTCTTGTTCTTTTTCCAACTGATAGCACTTGGTGACCTCGAACAACATGGCTATGGGTTGAAAATGGCTGGACTTCTCCTTTAAAATCTGCTTTGACCAACTTAAGTTAATTCTTTGGTGTACTCCAGGAATAAGTTCAATTTATTCTATCAACCATGGACAAAGAAGCACTGAGACAGTCATGGAATGCAAATATTTATTCAAATATTGCTCATGAAATAGAGAAATAGAAGATGAAATATTATGAAAGGTGTTCATCCATGGAGTCCACGGTTAGACCATGGTGAGGAGATGCATTACTCCTCTGCTCTTCCACACCAGGCAAAGCAGCGGATCCATGAGCGCTGTAACCACACACACAAGATCCCCTCATGAGGTCACATTGTAATCACTCAGAGAGAGAACCCATGAAACATGCTCAGAAGCTACCTGGAGAGGTATACAAACCTTCTTTTTCTTCTTTTGGGTTTCCTCAGGCAGCACGGGGTCACTGGGGCGTTTGAATTCATCGCAGGTGCCCAACCCAGTGGGTGAGCTGCGACCACTTTCCCCTTTGCCAACGTCGCATGGCACAGGCTGCAGAGAAAAGGTGGCCTCCTCACTCTGCGTCTCAGAGGCGTCCTGCAGTTGTCCAAGTCTTGACAACGCTGTGTCTCCATCCAGAATGGAGTCCAAAGCCTGGTTCTCAGCTGGCTCCATCACGCAAAGCTGAGGCTGCTCTGAATCTTGTTCAGGCTCACTGGGAACCTCTCGGTCTGCATTATCAGCAAGTTTCTTCAGAGCGGTCATCCAGGGAGGTTCGACCCAGTCTGGTAACTTCTGAGACAATGCGTCACAGAGCTGCCAAACACACAATTTGACCACCGATGAGAATAAATGAAACGCGCTAACTATGAGAACCTTCTGCCATGCTAGAACTGATGTTCACGCAAGGTTTCATTGAAAATATGCAAACACTGCTCACCTCCAGGAGTCTGGACATAGTTGGGCAAGGTCTTGCTGAGGTGGCTAAGAAGAATTTTGTAACGGCCTCTGAGTATTTAAATGCCTCAACAATGCGCCCTGCTCTGAACAGTCTCCAGCCATGCATGATCTTACAAACCTAAAACACAAAACCCAGAGAGTAACCTCATCTAGTTCATGACAATATGTTTACGTGTTCCAGAAAAGCAACCGATCCAAAATATATTTGTATACATTACTTTTGAATGGAAAAAGGTCAATAAATACTTACCTGGAAGCATGGACAATTATGTCCTTGAGGCAGAGCCAACAGGTATTCATACACTTCCGTTCTCTCAATTGCAGTGTCAGCAGCAAATACCTTGAATGGCAGGCTACAACAGGACATATTGTGTATATTTAAATGACAGTGTCTCAGTCTCTGTCTCTATTTGCTTGACCTTGAGTAAATCTACTCCATGACTGACCTGAAATCTTGTCCGATAAGAATGAACTTTGGACAGTAGAAGCTGGGCAATGTTTTGATGGCCATGTAGCAGAAATGAGCAGACCAGAGCTGCCCTTTCGATCCTGGGGGACATTCAGAAGATGACAAAGTTCAGATTCAATGATTATTGTCCTCTGTTCCATTTGTCCTCATCCACTGAGGCTCAGCAATTTATGTCTTACCAAAATTGTCTGCCACCATTGTCACTCTGTCTTTCAGTTGACGAGGACAGGCACAGTTTGACAAAATAATGGCCAGATGGGGGCACCACTCTCTCCAGATCATGTCCCCACATTTCTGGAAGGCACAATAACACAATACTCACATTTAAAAAAAAAAAAAAATCTTCAGACACATCAAAATTGGCCACAGAGATACACAGACAAACATACACTAATTTCTCTCTGTGTAGACATGAAGACCTGAAACTGTAAATACTCACAGCAATAACTCCAGGAATCTTCCCGAGAAAGACCTCATAGAAGGTTTTCATGAGGTCACCGTCATCAAGACTGTTGATGAACCTAGAACAAAAACACACATCAATATTTGAACCTTATCAAAACACATGGTAAATGGTGTCACTGTCTTGACTGCTGACTTATGAAAGAGTCCTTACCTAATTATGGATGGGACACATGATGCTTTCCTAAAGAAGCTATCAAGGATTAAGGCATGCTCCCAGTATTCTTTCTCCACAGCCAGGTTTAGTGCCTCCTATTGGACAATTTAATAAGGTGGAATATTAGTAATGCACTTTAGATTTCAAATTTGAGCACTGTGTTCTACTGGAGCAGGTTATCTGAATTATCACAGGAGGTCTTGCCTGTTTTTTGCCAGAAACCAGCAGTTGTATCAAATCCAGTTCCACCGTACGGCTGTCTGGATACTCAGCTGCATGTAGCTGTTGCAGCAGCAACATGGCCACGTCCTTACCAGACACCATCTAGAAAAGAGAATAGCCTAGTGTCAAAACATGTGAAGTACATCAGATTTTTCACACACACACACACACACACACACACACACACACAGCTCAATACATTGGCCACACTAGTAAACATGTATGGTAGCATAAATGGGAAGAAATGATTCTATCCATGGTATATCACTCTCTCAGTCACATAAAAACAAGCAGGTTCAACCAAAGCCTGCTTCAAAATGCCAGTCATACTTACGCCATTCTTCCTCCACATCAGAGCCAATAAGCGCCAGACCATGACAGCTCCCTCTTTATCTTCCATGGAGTCATCACTAAGGCACCGTTGCAATTCGGTAAGAATGTAGCGGTACACAGCTATATGGTCAGTCTCACCTCTGCAATATGGCAATCATATTGTATTAGCTTATACATTTCAGTCACAAATCAAGTAAACTGGTAGGCTACTGGTTGTATTTTGACTACTTTTAACTACTCTTTCGAAGAACTCACCTCACAAGTGGCCCTGGAAATGCCACATTTCCATTTGGGGCACCTGTCACAGTGTGCTGAAACAGTAACAAAGAGTAATTACTGAATTTGAGTACATATTATAACCCACAAGTTTCAGAATACACGTTCTAAAAGAATGTGATCAATCATTTGAGCAGCTCAGCACTAGCTGCTGTGAGACTTACCAGGTCTCTGTCTATCTCTTCACCATCATTAGACAGACTGACTGAGTCACAGTCCAGGTAATTGTGCTACAGGATCATAAATAAAAAATTAAGTAATGTGCCCCAGAAATCTAACAGCTGATGAATGTAGTCCAATAAACACAAACAATATGTATATGTGCTGCAGATGTAACTTACCTGAAGTGTCAGGGGATCAACACTGTTAGCACGCTCAAAGAATCCACTGTATCGGCCGTTATACCATTCCCACCAGGTGTTCCGATCCCCAATCTTACACATCATCTCAAGTTGGGTGGTGTCTGGGATGCGAACACCACTAAGCTTTTCCTGGTTGAACCGCGGTGATTGTTCAGGGAAGGCATGGGCTACTTCGTCCCCACAGCCATCCTTCAGTGACCCAAGATGAGCCTCAGCAGAGGGCATTTTCAGGGGTATTTCAGAGGCTAAGCTCCCAGTCTCAGAGGTCATGGTGAACAGGACACTCTGAGCAGACTGAAGGCCTAAATCTTCCCCTAAATCTTACCCCGGTGTGTCAGATGAGTTAGCAATTATCTTTTTACTTCAGAAAAACGTGGCTTTCTATCACCACCCCAAGTGTACTTCTGACCACTTTCAAGCGTCCACCTGGTTTTTGACTTAATGTTTACGTGGCGTCACAATGTGCTGTGCAGAACTGTGATTGTTGCCACCAGATTCTAGAGCGCTCCGCATTCCGCTCGCATCTTTACCTCGGTCCAGGCTAAAAGATATGGCTACGCCTACATGGTTCCGCGTCAGACTGTATCTGAGGCTACAGGCTTCATCAACAGGCTATGCTTTACAGAGAATATTGTCAGACCGGTATAAACCGTAAAATAAAGTGTAGAACACCAAAACGCGACCATTTTCAGCACCATGAACAGCGACAAACAAACGCGCGGCGTTGAACAAACTCAACAAGCAAAAGTTTTGTTTGGGAAAGCCAAACGCGTCCTTAGAAGCCACTTAAACTACTGACGTGCGTTTAACACCCACAAACACTACCCATTCCTTGAAAGCTCACCGAAAATCTCACGAACATGATGAGAAAGAGAAATTCAAATTTTGAAATATGAGATATCCGATTGAAGTAGGCTATCCCATCTTCCCTACTCGTAATTCCAGGTTGGCAAAATGCTAATACGCCGAATGGATGGCTAAAATTGGGCCCGGCCTGCGATGATAGCCCGGGGATTAGCCAATAAATCATGTTCCGCCCGCAAAAGAACAAGGATCGAATAGCCACACGAGTTTACTGTCAGGTTCTTGTTGAAAGGTTGAGTGGAAAATCGGACCGGCTGAAATGGCTTTATAAAACGACTATTGAAATTTTAAGTGCGATGCATCACCACGGACCACGGCGGGAGGGCAAGGGTGCCTCAGTAATCGCCTGAGCCACCGGGCTTAAGCCATTTCAGCGAACTGATTGCGAGCAGAGTCCCCACGCTCCCGTTGGTCGTCTCCCGGGACTTTACAACCTGCAGACGTGGAAAGTGAACATTTTCTCTCTCTCTCCTTTCTCTCTTCCTTCTCTAACTCTCTTTGCTTCCTCTGTTGCCTGCATATCACCAGAGGCTAGCCTATAGGAAAAAAGTTCACAGCAAA
>PYXC01002326.1:0-12603 GCA_015244755.2 Tenualosa ilisha | reverse complement strand
ACGCTTGAGCTGGTAGAGCCAATACTGCTGCTCCAGCTTGGTCTTGCGCTGCTCCACCAGGTCCTTGAGCGACACGTACAGGCGGTCGATGTGGGACTGCTGCTTGGTGATCTGCTCACTGAGGGAGATGTGGAGAGACAGAACAAGAGAGAGGAGAGACAGAGACAGAAAGAAAATGACAAGAGAGGAGGGCGAGAGAGAGAGAGAAAGAGAGAGAGAGAAAGAGATGCAATGCTTTGTTAATACTGTATAACATACTGTCATGCTAATATTGCTTGTACTAAAGCTCATTTGTTCTTTGGCAGTTCTGTGGTTGTGGGAAATATAATCCTAATTAACACTCAGTAAAGTCTCTACCTGTCTGGGTGTCCGAGCTCCAGCATCCTGCGGCACTGTTGGGACAGGAAGCTGACCGTCTCAGCGTAGTTCTCCACAGTCTGCTCCAGAGCCAGCTGCTCCTTCAGGAGCCTTAGGGTGCTCGACTCATCCTGCCAGGCACAAAGACACACACACACACACTATCAGACACACCACTACAGATTGAGGCCTTCTGAAAAATCTAGTGAGGCTACATTATAACCTCTCATCATCACACATGATACAACTATATATAACAAATGCTACACAAAAGCATTCTAGTAAGATTGAACAAGTGTGTAACAGAGACAAGTGAGTCACTGAAATGTCTGGTGCCCTCTGGTGCACTAGCACATATTCAGCTCTGCTCAGCTGCCACCCAAAGTAGCTCTAATGCTAACCAAACAAGTGGCACGGGAGAGTGCCTGTGCTGATCACTAAATGGCAGAAGTCTCAGTGCCCATTGAATCTTTCAGGAGCCTCCCTCTGCTGGCTACACCTCATCCTGCCATGCAGATAAACCCACACCCGCTGCAAACACACTGGGCATAATGGCAGAAATTTGTGGACCATCTGTTGATGGCATGGCTCGGTCCTCTATACGTGGCTGCGTTTGGTGGGGTGCCAGAGGAACAGATTAAAAGACTGCACAGTGGGATGACTTCATCTTCCTGAGATGACAAACAGCACATTTCCTGTGTTGTGCTGACTGTATTGTTGAATGATTGCACTGAGCTGTTGTAAAAGTCTGTGTAAAGTTTGACCAGTGTGTGTGAGTAGCCCGGCTCTCACACATACTCATCTGCTGTGCATCTCAGTCCATCTCTTGTCATCTCCAGCTTCCATGAGGTGGGATTAACAGACATAGATGGCTCAGCAGACACTGAATATGACCAAAACCAATCAGTGCAGTGACTGCTGAGAAATAAGAGTGGAATTTGAATTTGAGAGTGGAATCTGAAGCAAAACAAATGTTAAGTCCACCTCCATCGTGTTGGGGTAAAAGCCAGTTTTTGATTGGTTCCCTATCTCAGGCGAGAGGGAAGAGGTGGAGGTAGACCTACTGCCCAGACTGAGGTGCATAGCAGATCAGTATGTGTGAGAACCAGGCTATGTGAGGAGGAATACACTGTGTAATATTAAAATGTTACAATGCCTGTAAATGTTAAAGACAATGAAGATGTTATGGTTCAATGTTTTTCAATAGAATGCACAACACATAAACTTTTTCATGTGTCCACAAAAAATATCCATAATAATACTCTCAAACACCAAATTCAACATAATACACCAAAACTTGTACAGCAAACTCGTTGTGTTGTCTTCAACAAATGAAGGCTTCGTACCGTGCCTCTCTCCTCATTGATGACTTGGAGCTTCTGTCCGCTGAGCCAGGACTCCGCCTTGGCTGCTTGCGTGTAGTACTGCTGGGCATGGAACACAGCATCCAGCATCACTGTGCGACGCTCCGCCTCCACCAGAAGCACTTCCCATAGCTGTCGTGCATGCTCCGCCCCTTCTCGAACCAGGTCTGATTCTGGAGTACGCAGTGCTGCCACTGCTCCCGCCCTTTCCAGGACTTCCTCCAAACGCTCTCTCCGGCTCTGCAGCTCCATCGACAGCATCTGCTCCAGGCCAAGGAAAAATCCCTTTGTCAGTTAAGCAATAGTTCTGAGTTCAATAATATGTAACATGGGCCTCCAGACAAAATGAATACTGCTAATGCTAATACTATTTGCAGTACTTACATGCCAGCCCACACATAACAAGCTAATGTTCTAAGAAAATTGATGATCATTTCTCATTCAAATCAACTTCTGTCATGTTACTTTACTAGCTACTAAAACCATGTATGCTTGATTGTGCCTTGCCTGCTATATAAATTAGCTTAGCTCCACAAACCCATCATTTAGCTAACTAGCTAGCTTAGTCAATTCCTGCTGTGTTATTAGAGGGTGTTTGTAAGGTAAGCCTGTGGGTTACTAGCCTATGCCTCCTTAAAGCAAACAGGACTCCACATTAATGTCCTAAATTGTTCCTTTGACTACACATGCAGTATTTTAGGGTTGTGTGTTGCATTAGGGGAAGCTGCACCTCATTTGTCTTCATCAGCTGTTGCACACTCTGCAGGTTGCTTCCGTATTCCTTAGAGGATGCCAGAGGGAGCCTCTCCTGGATCCACACCTGCAGGACCACACAACACCATCCACAAAACTCACACATGGCTACTACACACCAGCACTAGTGCTGAGAAATAACATTTATAAAAAGACATATATTATAATATAATATAATGTAATATATCATGCATCATGTATCATGAATCATGCATGTAACATTTTCTTTTAAGTAAGCCTGAACCAGGTGTGTGTGAGTGTTGCATTAGAAATACAAGCGTATGTTCTGTGAGACTCACAATCTCATCCTCGAGGTCCTGGCTGACTTGGTGCAGTTCCTTGGAGGCCAGCAGGATGCGACGCCTCTCCTTGAGGGGCTCGATGAGGCGGCAGATGCGCGTCTCAGCCGGCCGCTCCTCCCCCTCCACCATCCTCAGCATGCCCCCCTGCAGCTCACCTGGGCCCACATCTGACACGCTGCCCCCAGGTGAGACATGCCCACCCCGCGGTACAGCTGGGACTCCATGGTCTGGCACAGTGAGAGAGAGAGAGAAAGAGAAATATAGAAATAAATGGTTTGGGAGAGTGTGTAGGCAAAGCAAAAAGGGGATAAGAGAAAAAGGTCCAAAAGCTATGCAGAGACTGGATCTCTCCTCCAGTATGGAGTACATGTGACCAGCATGGTCACTCTTGGCACTGCAATAGGACTAGAAACCCATGGCTCGTCTATATAGTCACAACATCAAAGATTCATGCTGCTTCAGATAGGCTCCAATGACCTGCAATAGTATTAGCCCTCACTGTGGCCAGGCAGATATCCTAGCAGAGTCTTTTGGCCAGGGCAACAGTCTGACAGTCTGCTCCATTTGTGTGTCAGTGGCCCCTTATTATAACAAGTTCCCCCTAACTCCTGCTTACATTTACATTTATGCATTTAGCAGACGCTTTTATCCAAAGCGACTTACAACTCATCAACTACCAATTGTTCAGGGCCAGTCTCCCCTAGAGCAACTTAGGGTTAAGTGCCTTGCTCAAGGGCACAACGGTGGCAGCCGGGATTCGAACCCACAACTTTTCAGGCTACTTACACGCTAGCCAGGTTCCTTAACCACTACGCTACCACCACTCCTGCTGTGGAGTCCACCTCTTGGCCCTACCTGTATCCTCTGGAGCTGCTGGCTGAAGGTGGGCCTTGGCTGCAGGAGGGTGGGCTGGGTGGTCAAGCAGGAGGAGGAGGAGGCGGTGGCGGCGGGGGCAGCAGAGGCAGAGGCCACCACTGGGGGTTGTTCCTGCAGCAGGGACAGCTGCTGGTCCAGGTCCGTCAGGGTCTTGGCAGGCGGGTCGGTGATGAGGGTCCGGTGGTTCTGCGTCTCAAAGAGCTGGCGAGCCTTGGCCTTGGTGGTGCTCTCCAGGTGGCTCCAGCACTCACGCATCTCCTCCAGCTTCTGCTGCACCACCGACTGCAGCTCCGGCTGTTCCTGGATCAGCTCCTTACCCTCCTGCAGAGAGAGGGGGAGGTCACAGAGCACTGAGGTCAAACAGATGCTCACACACACGCAGGAACATACAGACTCAGACACACTCATGTCAAAAGAAACACACACACACACACACACACACACACACACACATTTATGTGGAGGGGACGTTATGTGACATATCTGTATACAGACAGATTCTCATAGATTTTGTACACACAGAGCAAAACCATTTGGACACATCCTAAAGCATTTCCACTGCTGTGTGCTTGCCTATTTGCAAAAGAGCAACAGAAACAATGACATCATGTCCACAGAGAATCCAACAGTCTAAATATGTCACAAGAATGCCCCATGAATACAGCGTCTCTCAAATCAACCTTTCAGTAAGGGTGTGTATACTGTGTGTGTGAGAGTGTGTGGTTAAGTGTGCATACAAGTAGGTTCCGGCACATCTGTGTGTATGTGCACATGTGCATGTTAGTGTGTGAGTGCATAGGCACGTGTCTGTGCGAGACACAGTGTGTGTGTGTGTGTGTGTGTGTGTGTGTGTGTGTGTGTGTGTGTGTTGGCAGAAGAGGATAAGGGAGAAGAGGGAGAGTGATGTGAGCTGGATGGAAAGAGATCAAAGCATACAGAGAGTCTTTCTCCTCAGAGCTGTGGCTCCATTCCAAACTCTTAAAATAGAGCATGTATGCACGCACACACACACACACACACACACACAACACACACGCACGCACGCAAGCACACATGCAAGCACACATGCACGCACACACGCACGCACATACACATGCACACACACACACACACACACACACACGTATTCTCAGCACACATACACATGCATACAGGCAGGCATGCATACACACTCACACATCCTCATGGCATATCTGAATCTATCAATCTGACACTGAAAAACACCTGCTTCTATCTGATATGAGAGACAATCAAACCAGTGAGATGTCGAACCCTTACAACATCACACACACACAAACAAACAGGTGATACACTGCTAACAACCCAGCATCATTATGACCAGTCCGAGCAGACTCTGGTCTTACTTCTGATCTTCATATAGGCTCCTCAGACACTTAATATGTGACACCACTGGCATCAAAGACCAGGGTCCCCACATTTTACACACACACACACGCATTCTAACGGCCATCATCCTTCTGCACTGCACAGACTGAGAGTGTTCAGTCAGTATGAATTAGGCTGTTTGGGTGCGTGTGAGAGTGTGTCTGTGAGAGAAAGAGAGAGAGCCAAAGAGAGGTACATAGAGAGAATGACTGAGAATTGGATGGGTATGTCTGTGTATATGTGTGTGCTTTGCCTGTCTTTCTGCATATGTGTGTGCGGTGTGTGTAAAATTGTATGTGTATCTGTAGGTGTGTGTGTGTGGTGTGTGTGGTGTGTGTGTGTGTGTGTGTGTGTGTGTGTGTGTGTGTCTGACGTGCGTTTCATAATGCAGTGCTGCATTTCTCCCTTTGGCACAAGCTCTCTGCCTTCTGACTGCTGCTTGCTCCATCTCATACTGCAGAGCCAGCAGAAACGCACAGAGAGAGGGAGCGAGACAGAGAGAGAGAGAAAGAGAGAGAGAGAGAGAGAGGAGAGAGGTGGATAGGGAGGGAGTGAGGGTGAGAGAGAAAGGGGGCAGGGAGAGAGACACAGAGGCATAGAGAGAAAGAGAGAGACAGGGTGAGCACATGAGGATGGAGAGAGAGACTGAGAGGTTATGTTGAAAGTGAGGGATTGGGTGGTTGAAAACAGAGAGAGAGAGAGCGAGAGGCACAAGGACAGATGTGAGGGAAGAAAACAGTCCCAAACAGAGAGGAGGAGTGTCAGCAGCGAGCCACAGAGAGGAAGAGCAAGAGAACAGAGAGAACAGGAGAAAGGGTGCGGTGGAGAGACAGGAGTGTGTGTGGTGAACAAGATGGGTGTTTGCCAAGAGGTAGGCCTGTGGAACTAATGTACACACACAGAGACGCACACACACGCACAGACACATTGATGTACAAACACACATATACATAAAAACACACACATTATCCAAAACGCAGGTGTACACACACATACCCAAACACACACATAGCTCTAATAACCTAGCCCTACCCTCCAACCCCAATACAGACACAGAGAATGTTATAATGCACAGGCAGATACTATCCACACACACGCAAACATACACACAAGCTCACATGGAGAACCTCTGCACTGCCCATATAAGTAGGCTAGCGCTGCCATAGTACCTCTGTATTTCTCTACAGTTCTATGTCAGGCTACTCTCCGAAGGTTTTGGATTCCACAACTAAAAATTTTAGCAACCAATCAGCAAACAGAAATTGAAGGCAGAACCACTAGGTTTAAAGTTCAGACAAAGAGCCACAGAGTAAACGTATACCAAACAAACATCCAGATTGTCCATAGATTGTCCATAGGACTACTTGTAAAATTACTTTTACACCTTGAAGAATTCAGACCGGATATGTACAGTGTACTGAGGCTATATTGTGAAAGTACCCTCTTCCAACACCATACAGAGATAAAACATTCGACTTGCAATACATCAGAGAATCTGGCAATTATTAGTAGTGCACACACACACACACCTCACACCAAGCTCGGATCAGGAGGCGAGCACCCTAGCCAGTCGACCGAAAAGCCAAGACTCCCAGTCAAGTGACTAGGAGGCTCTTGAGGTGTCAGGAGGGAGGTTTAGATGGCATCTGTTACACACACAGATGATCTACTGGACTGAAGCGGGACAAGGTGCCCTGAAGGCCTTATGTCAGCCTTCTGCCTCCTCTAAGGCAGCCTACATCTTTTTTGCTGGGGTTTGCTGTCAAATCTTTATACAGACTTTATACAGGTTGTGTGAATTAAGGAATCAGTAATAGCTGGTTGGTGGGTATTCACTGACAATTAAAACATTTCATGCCATGAATCTGGGCTTAAGCACTCCTTTGATGCATCATATGCATCATATATCATACAGTTTGATTAAGAACATGTTTAACTTTCAGACATACAAACTGCATGGATTCCTCTGTCATATCAATCCTTATTTAAATAAATGAAACTGTACATCAGAGGAAACAATTACGGAGTGTTAAATATCCAACATCCAAGGTAATATCAACTTGGCTGTCGCGTGTGAGTGGTGAGTTGTGTGAAATTTGTCAGTTGCGTATGTGGTCAATGCCAAATAAAAGTATATATGAGCATAAAAAGTTTATTTAAACAGCTACAGTAGTGGAGTTGGACATACTTAGGTCAATAAATGGATTTCACTCCTGTGCATGTTTACCAAAGGCTTAGTTCCATCACATAGCTCGACATGGTATTGTGCTACTGGCAGAGGGCCTTAAGTGGGATGGGGGACAAATTGTGTGACTATTTGCTATTATAATGGTTATAACCACTCTATTCATAAGACTAAAATAAAATGATTATCTTCAGAAATTACATCCTGATGTTGTATCAACTATATATCAATTAACCTCAACAAACACTGTACTAACATCTCTCACTAGTTTGGGGTATCATTAGATAGGTCCTTTGCCTGTGCCCCATTCTGTCTAATAACCTAATAACTGGAGTAGCTAATAATAACACAGTTGTGTCATTGTAATCATAGACCCAGTGCTTTCTTATTGTGCTATATAAATCATTTCCTCCATACCAGCTGGTCATTGACATCTTTACCTCTCTCTAGTAGTCACATGTGAAGCCTGCAGTCACACCCTTGGCCCAAAATAAGCAGGTACATGAAATGGGTCATGGATGGCCCAGCCAAGTGCTTGGTGCCAAACAGAACCTTCACACGAAACTAGGACACATCAAGAGGTCATGTGGCATCTGGTACCAAAGCATACACAACACAACACAACACAAATGCAATTCTTCTATAGAGGTAGGTTGGGTGACCAGGCTTTGGAAAAGATTGGTGGATTTTCTAACATTCAGATTGATTGTGCTGTATCCAGCTGTGAAATGATAGGTCAGAGCAGGGTTTAAGGTGATCTCTGGATCTGACAGCTCATTGGCTGTTTGATGACACTTTGTGATTGTTCTTGTAGAACCAGGAACTCTGCACTTGATTTTTATAAAACAAGTACTGAATGACAACAAGGGCAGCAATCTAACTCATATCATGCCAATAGACACAGTTGATTTCATTCCTCCATTAATCCCAACTAATCCACAACCATTCGCTGTTGTCTCTGTTGCATTGGTAACCTCTTACATGTAACCTGTTTTTTGCCATTTCTGCACTCATCCATGGATACAGGATCTCTTGGCTCCCCTTAAAGTCTCATGCCGATTTTACCACACTTGAAAGATACATCAGTGCCGCACCAAACAACAAAACCGAAAGTATGACCTCACATATAAGCCTTCTGAAATTGTGTTTATTGCCTTGTCATTCAGCATAACTCTTTGACAATTATCATTGCTGGTTTCTATCCTTTGGTTTGTAAACAAATCCACATTTGCCCGAGAATTTAGGACAACAACAACAGTTACAACAACAACAACAACAAAACAAAATGGCAACTATAGGGGGAGCGCCAGAGTTAAAAAGAATCCCAGACTTGCATACGTTTGCAGTCATTATAAAGGGACATTAGTCAAGAATTTGGGGTTAATGTACCAGCTTTGGGTCAAGTTTATGGCTAAATGACTCATTCCATTAATATCCATATCCATATCCAGAGAGCAACTACCCAGATCTGGACATCAATTATTAAATGCCCCCACCACACACACACACACACATGCACACACACACGTAAACAAACAATTTGTGTCCTTATGGTCTTGACATCTGCAAAAATAATACAATATATTTAACTGTGTAAGTGTACACATGGACAAAATGTAAATATAGCCATAGGATGTCTTTCCCTCTAATCTAAACTGTTTGCGTCTGAGCATATGGTCTTTAGGCCATGCATCTGTCAACAGAACAGCGTAAGCACGTGTTTGATAGCTTCTAAGAATGGAAGCGCCCCTCCTCTCTCATGGTTGATAAGCAAGGTCAGGCTGAAAGGACATCACCGTGGCCTCATGTTGGGCAATCCGCCCTGTCAGTCACTGCAATGGTTGCTATAGTCCCGCCCTCCGTGCTGAGTAAGGACAGCGGTGGTTGAGAGGTGAGGTGGGAGGAGGGCGGTGGAGGGGAGGGCAGGAACCCTTCCAAAGGACACAGAGTTCTCCAATCACAACGGGACGCAGTGTCATCGTTTCTATGGTCTCTCAGGTAACGGTCCTCATTAAATTGCGTTTCCGTGGATACCTGCCTCCCTGCCTGGTGTGTGTCCGTGTGAGTGTGTATCTGAGTCTGTGTGCGTGTGTGCATATGTTATGTGTGTATGTAACACTGTAAGAGCTCTAGAGACAACCAGCCCTTGAGAACACTAGAGTCAGCCCTGAAGAACCATTGGCCGCCATCTTTTCTCATTGCAATTATCCACACAATAGCTGGCCAGCTCTCTAGTAAACTGAAGATAAGGCATGGCAATGAGCTAATCACTGGATGCAGCCTGAGGGTGATGCACCTCTCTCCCAGCTCCCTCTTTCTGCCTTGAGGACACCTTGAGCTCAGGAAGGAAGGGGAGCTAGTCTGATGGTGGTCTTAAAGAGGCAGTCAGGCTTTTAGTCAAAAATGAGCTAGCTCACTAGCTAATCTAGTGGGGGGTCAATAGCAAAGACCCAAAAGGCTCCAACAACAATAACCATTATCACTCAGAGACTGATAGGTCTTATACAAAACTTGTGGAGTAGCGAAGAGTTTATATGTAGTTCTAGTGGGAAAATCTAGAGTGAACGAACCATCAGCATCATACCATGTTCCATCAAAATGAACAAACTAACTGAAAATCATCCCTTAAAATCTCTTCATTGTAAATTACTTAGCAGGGCACACCTCACAGCAGGAAACATCATATCTTTTGAAGGAGGCCTCCCTGATCCCAGTTTCTTAAGTGCATGTAACTGTGATGAGCTTGCTCAAGGATACTTGGTTATTACAGAAGCATTAGAGTGTTACAGGCCATGTTAATACAAATAAGAGTTAACCTTTGGTGTGTACATGTCCGGGAGATGGATAATGGGTGTATGAGGCTTCACATTATAATTTATGTGTAGTGTATGTGACTACCAATACTGGTTAATGCTTTTTGATTATCTAATGAAATAAACATGGACTATCTAATTTATCTGTCTTTTATCTGTCTATTTAGTTTTTTTTTCACCAAATATACCAAATAAGGTCAAGCCTATGTAGCATAGTTAGTTCCAACGTTCATTTAAATATACAGACGAGACAGAGGCAACTTTAGTCTTTCCTCTGGATTAATGGCAGGTCCACAGCCAGCGTGAGGCAACTGTGCCTTCCCCAGAGTCTGTTTACACCAATACATTACATTAATACCAAATCAATAGCTAACCAGAACCCAAGGTGGCTCTACAGGGAGGGGGCAGGGAGAGAGGACATCAATTTTAGCCCTGGAGTGCTGAGGATAGCATTAGAATATTGAATGAAAGGACTTATACCATAACACCAGCTTCAAACGCCAGTACGTGGATGGAAAAATGACACTGGACTGTAAAATTTGTACAGTTTAGATAAAACATGCTAGCAACTCTACATGTACTACACACTGAGGGTTTTTGGTACAATGTACATTTGTGACATTTCTACACTTAGCAGAAAAGATAAGAACTTTGTCACATTAAATGCTTTCTTTGGGGTTAGTGTAGGGTGACCAGACAACCAGGATTTCTGGGGACAGTCCCTGATTTTGTCCCTGGTAAAATACAAGAAAACCCACTTCATCTCTGATTTTTGAAGCTAAAACATTCCTTATTTAATGAATATTGACTGCAGAAATAGGAATGTCCCCGTCCGGTTCCCAAGAAAAATTCAGGGCAATGTCCCTGATTTTCATCTCAGAGGTCTAGTCACCTTAGGTTAGAGACAGCTCCAAAGTTTAATGTGTCCTTGCATACAGTATGATTTTCCTTTACACCAGACTACGTGCAGTGGAATAAGGACACTCAATATGAAGTGGCAAAAAGCTCAGAACACAGACATATATTTTGGCATTGTAGACTATACCAAATATTTCTTAACTGGGCACTAATCTATCAGATAATCTATCTAGCAGTTGAAAAATAGCTATACTTTCAGTGAATTAAATATTCAGGGGAATGAAACAAGATGGAGGAGGAACTGGCAGACAGACCTCAGAATCTCTGGCAATCACTGTTCTGTCAGTGACAGGCACTGTGATGGGCTCTTGGGACTTCACCTCTGCTTAGGGAAGAGATGACAGCAGAGCACAATAGAGCAGAGGTCCTATGCTGCAGCCTCTTAAAGCGTCACAAACATGTTTCTACCTTCATACTCAATCAGCAGATGATAAAATAGTCTGGTTAATCTGAAGACAGAATCAGTCAGAAGTCATATGGTACAGATATACTGCTGTTGTGGTGCATAAGAGAAGACATTAACAATAAAGGGTCAACTGGTTCTTCAGAGCAATCTATGAGATTAGTTATACTTATGTAGTAAATATCTATGAGAATAGTTATACTTATGTAGTAAAAATCTATGAGAATAGTCATATTTATGTAGTAAAAATCATGGGTTTTTAGTCACAGTTGATAGTGCTCTGATAGCACTCTGCTTGCGGTAGTATATCACTGTGGTCATAACTCAGTGCTTCAGCAGCTGAAAGGGAGGTCAGTTGCAAGAGGATAATTCTAGAAACATTGGGGTCAAGGGTCAAGCTTCATACAGAGACGTCTCCGAGACATAGGTATATAGAGTGCTATGGAGTATGTGTGTGTTTTAAACTAAGTATTACATTATTATAAAGAAAAAGATCTCTGCAGCATATGGTCTGTCGGTGTGCAAGGTATCTTTTGTTTGTGAACATGAATACTGTAATTTTAAATGACTACTTTTCCTCTGTCAGTTGGCTGCAGAGATCTATTTTTGTCTCTTGTTCAAAGATTGACGTTTTCTGTGAAATCAATGCCTCCTGTCCTGTTCCTGTCACTTTTGATTGATATGACTACAAAAAAAATTTGTCTTGTAAAGGCATGTACACTGTAGACAAAGACATTGTCTCAGGAGAGACAAAGACATTGTCTCAGGAGAGTTCAGATTGGGGTGAGGAAGTGGACACAAAAATAAGCTTTCACTTTTTTTTTTTTTACTTCACCATATAAGAGTGACTTTACAGTATTTCTTCAATCATTTTCAACCTCCTGCTTCAAACCTACTTTGAGGAGTCAATCTATATCAATTCTGCCCTTATGATCCCTGTTCTTTGCTTTCTTCAGTTGTTTTCATAGAGTAAAAACACCACCTCTTACCAACATCCATAGCAATGATATTTCAGCCTGAATGTTACTCTGTAAATAGTTTCATCCCTCTTTTCTATCTTCCAACAGACACTTAAGCTGGTATGGTGCAAATAACGCGGTGCTTATGTGGTGTCTGAGTGGAAGCTGATGGTTGGCCAGCAGTTCCACTCCCATGGATTCCCATAATGCCCAGCTAGTGTTCTCTGCCACATCTGGCTCAGGCCTCAACCTGGCACCCTCACCTTAGGGTTCCCTCCCCCTGCGCT
>PYXC01002325.1:0-17079 GCA_015244755.2 Tenualosa ilisha | reverse complement strand
TGCACCGTGTCAGCACTCCTCCAACCTAATCACCAAATCTGAGGTGATGGAGGCAAATGCTTGTACTCTCCCTTCCACTGATGCCCAACTGATACCTGCAGCCACACTGGTAGGCATGCACTTTCTGCAGCTGTCTCACTCTTAGTGGAAAACTACGTCATGAATCTGTCTAGAAAGATATGAAATCCACTAGTCATAAGATGCATAGACAAACACATATTTTCTTTCTGCATTTTCTTCTCCTCGAAGCGTTACTAATGTAATGGCTATGAAAACACAAATGTTGTTATAAACCGTTAAAGTAACTTTTATAAGTAAGAGGAATTGTTTTTGCAGCCACTCATTGATCTGATGGGGACTAACTCACTAAAGTCTCCAGCTCTTCAGGAGGCCAATGAAGAAGAAACATCAGAGGTGTTACGTCTTTGGCAAGACCCTGATTATTTCATGTCCCTTGGGGAATTGTAAGATACTCTCCACTCACTCACTATAATTTTTTAACATTTGCATGAACTTTATGTATGAACAGCTGGACAGTGATTTTTGCAAGCTTGAAAACAAAACTGTACCCATGTATTAGCTATAGTTTATTAAACATGACTTGTAGGCCATTCACACCCAGAATGATAACTATAACTACAACAACAAATAAATATCGCTCTAATTATTACGCTTGAAACAATATTGCTAGGATCATTTTCAGAGCTTTTTTTTGAAGCTAAAAGGTTGACAGGCAGTCAGAAAACATGGAATTTTAGGAACATTAGGTCATCCATATGAAATGTCATTATAGTTACAGTTATCTTTATAGTTATCGTTCCAGGTGTGAATTGCCCTTAATCAGAATCAGATCGTGTTGTAATGACAAAGTAATGAAGAAAAAGAAATGCATCGACCATGTCTAGCCTTCCACTGTGTGCTACCTCATAGATATTTAGCAAAATCAATGTGTCAACCTTACCTTGGGAAATGACAGTAGTCTGCAACAAGTATTTAAACTGAATGCAGCATCAATTTTTTTTTTACCAATTCCTACATTTGATATGTAGTGTTCTATTAGTTGTATCTCTTAATGGTGTTGTAGCTAAGAAATGTAATCCTTTTCCTGCAGCCACAAAGTGATCTGATCAGGACCCAGCCTGATGTGGTGGATTTTGCTAGTGATGGTTCTTAATATTAATTCTATTAATTCTGTCTCTTAATCGTGTCGTCAACGGATGCCTGAGCAGCAGGTTGAAATTCTGAAGGAGACAGAGGTGAAAGAAACAGGAGAGGCCATGTTGATGTTGATGGACATGCACCAACTACAGAGGTTTGAATGGTGTTTTCATTTACAGAGCATCTGTGAGGATTTCTTTCAAACTGACCCTCATTGACAGTGTCAGTTAAATACATTCCATCATTACATAGGTGTATGTCTGACAGGTATTATTTTTCCAGCCTCAGAGTGATCTGACTGGGACCAGCTCTGCTGTGGTGCCGGATGTGGATGATGGTCTTGGGGTGCTGAAGTCTCCAACTGTTGAACAAAACGCAGATAACAAGACACCAGAGGCTCTCCATCTTTTGTCTGCTCCTGAAGACATCTTGTCTACTGCCGAAATTGTAGATTGTTAATAAGTCGATCATCTTTTAACTTGTACATAGAACTTATCCATATGATTCACTCTTGTATGCTTCATTTGCTACAAGTTCAGTGTTCTGATAATGGAGTCTTTTCTAAATGGTTTTGAAAACAGGTGATTGAGCACCACCATGATGAGGCCCTGCAACTTAATTTGTGCAGTCCTGAAGAGGGTTTGCCAACTGCGGGAGTGGTAAGACACTCACATGATCTTTGAACTTGTGCATGAACCTGTTTTTATTGACAGTGTCAGTTAAATACATTCAGTCATTGCATAGGTGTATGAGTGACAGGAATTGTTTTTCCAGCCTCACAGTGATCTGACCTGGACCAGCCCTTCTGTGGTAAAAGGAATGGATATTGGTCTTGTGGTGCTTAAGCCTCCAGTAGTTCATCAGAACGCAGGAGACAAGACACCAGAGGCTCTCCATCATTTGTCTGTCCCTGAAGACATTGTGACGGCTGCAGAAATTGTAAATCCTAATTTAGCCTGTCATCTTTTAACTTGTACATACAACTTGTCCATTTGATTCTCTTGGTCGGACCAGAGCTGGACAAGTTTACCACGCAGGAATGTTTTCAAGCATTTACAGCTAAGAAATGTAATCCTTTTCCTGCAGCCACAAAGTGATCTGATCAGGACCCAGCCTGATGTGGTGGATTGTGCTGGTGATGGTCTTAAGGTTCCAGCTGCTCCTGAGAACATGGGAGAACGACCATCAGGAGCTGTACAGGTGCAGCAGCGTAAGGCATCAATGGTAAGATGATCATCTATGGTCACCGCTTATCATTTGGTGACATTGCCTCTGCTCCAACATGCCCCAACTTTTGACTGTCTGTAGTGTTCACTCTAGAGGAACCACAGAAGTTTTCCCTTTTGTTTCAACAGGCCACAGACCTGGGCTCTAAAGCAAAGGCTAAAGCTCCGAAGCTGAAAGTGAACAGGCAGACCTCACAACCAGCTCCTGCCTATCATCCATTCAGAGAGACGGTTATGAGCTATTGCGACTTTGAGTTTTCTCCTGATGAGGTCATCCAATTGATGGAGGAAGGGCTGCTGCCTAGGTCTCAACTGTGTCCTCCAGTTGTTCCGGTATGAAGACTTCTTTCAATAAGTAGCCTATCAGTGACTCTCATCTCTGCAGAAGAAGAGAGTCTATTAACCTGAAGACACTAGGGTACAAGACCACTGTGTGCAAAGCCGAGACATACCACACCATCACAAGGAATTGCAAATAAAGGAACCAGTTAATGTTTCCTCCACAAATATCCTCACCTATCCCTTCCACTAATTGCCTTAAAACAAAACAAAAAAAACATTTGTTCACAGATCTATGAGGAGCAACGTCAACTGATTAGAGAAGTGCCTCATGTGGAAGTGCAGCTGCTGGTCCACTCTGTAGTGAAAGAATTATGGGAGATGTACAACCTTGGAGAAGGCCCATAGGATTTGTCAGGCCTGCCCAAACCATGTCCTCCTGAACACTTTCTAGAAAGCTTACGTTACGGGCACCATCTGAGCTTAGACCGCAGGCAAAGTTATTGTAAGTTAGGAAACAAAGACCATCTAACACAACTAATGAAGATAATGCTTTCCATTAAATCAGTAAAATACATTAGGAATGACTTTAAACATTATTTTGTGTTCTATGAAGGAAACTTTTGAGCTTTGCTGGGGGATCATTAAGGGCATCTATCCCAAAAGGCTGATACAAAATCTGCTTGGAATAAACATCCAAATTTCAGCAAGATCAAATCCCTCCGTGATCTTCAGGTAAAATTCAGTTGCAACATAGATTATAATGGATTATGTCAAGCACATGCATTTCAGTTTACTCCATCAAGATAACTAACACTAACCACTCTAGGTTATGTTTTGTATTAGTTGAACCATCTTATCCATTCTAACCATATTGCATTGTTTTGTTTTTGTTTTTTGTTTTTTTCTTACAGGAGTACACAACTAGAAAGGTTTCAAACTATGTGAAACACCAACTCCAAAACATATGGAAAAGACACAGTTTCACCTTGTGAATGAAAAACAAAAAAAATTTACATTACATTATTTTGGCAAGTATTTTTTTCATTTTTTTCTTTTAGTTGTTAACAGAATAAAATGATCCAGCCTTTTTCTTAGCAGTAAGGGGCGACGGGCAGATTATGTCCTCAATTGGTTTGATGGTCAATTGGTTCATCTCTTATAACCTACAGCAATTAGTCAATAGTCTACAGTTCACTGACTCAGTATTTCATTCCTTCAGATCATTTAATGAGGAATGAGGAAGAGGATTTTTTGGATCCATTTGGCAACCAACCTCTAGTCTATGTTTTTGTCTTCAATAAAATTTTGACCATCTGTCTGTCCTTTTTCTACAACCATGTGACACAAAAAATATTTCAGAAAAACTTTATTCAAAATTGTATTGAAGATATTCTTTTGAACAACTTTATTACAATAATAAATTTTAGGTTTTAAAGTATTAGCTTTTTTTAAAAGCACATTCAGAATTTTCTTTAGAACATCAGACCACAAAACTTGAAGTGGTAAAAGTCCCTGAGAGAACAGATGAGAAATACAGATAATGTAATGAATATGTATACAGGTAAGGTTATTAAAGCCCTTAAGGGTTTGAGTATCACAGGTCTGTCCCTTTTTTATATGTGCCACACAAACCGACAAATGGTTTATCAGACTACACACTACATGAGCCACTATGTTAAAACTTGTAAATTTTTTTCCTCACTCAGTGGTACTGAGTAGGTCTGTACATATTACATATTACAAGTGGATCTTAATAGTGTGTGCATATATGTATGCATGAGCAGATGTGATAGCTGTGTATTCGTGTGTGCGTGTGCACGCACACATTGGTGTCTTAGTGCAGCAACTTCTGGGTCTTCAGTACCTCTGTATGTTTCTTGCTTACACCTGAAATAAACAAAACAAACTCCAGCATAAAAGAATCAAACCTTTGCCACATTTATTTTGCCATTTGAACTGAAAACCACCTTAAGGTGGTGTAAGTGACAACAAAAAAAAGACTTGTTTGAATAGCGTATCTTTCAGAGGCTAGCATTTTCGCCACATTCATAACAGCAATAACTCTGACTGAAATACAAGCTGTATACATTTCTTTTTTAGCAAAAACTAAATCCAGGGCAAGGATGCCTGCTGTGCCACCAGTGAGGCTGTACCTGGGTGGGGCACACCGTGCCACGCCACCTCAGGCTCAGCTGCCTGGACAGGAGAAGGAGGAGACTGACTTGGGCTTGGGCTCCAAGCTAGGAGATGTCTTTTGGCCATCCTCAGACTCAGTAGTGGTCTGAAACAGTCTCATTGTTTAGGGAAAAAATGGAAACTGGTTGTGCACTATAAGTTATCCAACTCTGTGGCAATAATTGCTCCCGTCAGAAGTAGTAGACTGGTGCGCACACACAACATTCACTAGCATACAGATAAACACACATGAATATAATAAACTCTATGTGACAGCAGTGAGCAATGTAAAAGGGGGATGTAAGGAGATGTTGTTGACCCCCTCCCCCCTCCAACCCCAACCTCACTGCAAGTGTTAGACTACTGTGTCCACTACGGGCAGGCATCTCTGAGATGTCCATGACTTACACCTCCAGCAAATCATGCAAGGTATGGAAACTTTGATATTGACTGTATTAAACATATGTTCTTTTCCATGGATCTAATACATTGTTTAATCCATATAGCAATAACCAGTATCAAATTCCAGCATGTACACAAACATGCCTGTGTAAATGGTCTGTGAATATGCTACAAATATGTCTAATGTTTATGTGTTTAATGTCACCCATGTTATTTAACAACGGAAAGGTGAGTACAAATGCATTTATTAGGACCCGCTTGCTGCCATGCATACCGCAGACAGTTTTAGATACAACCGTCTACTAACTTCGCTACAGCCATCGTTATGCTAACTCAGCACTATCACCGATCAGACAGGCAACGTTGTCCTCTAGGTAAGCCTCTGGTTCGAGTCTCTGCCTGGATTTCTCATTTTTTGCGTGGTTAATTTCAGTCTTCATAAAGTAGCCAGTTAGCGCCTAGTTGCTTCCATGTTTGCAATGTTGCAAGAAACTTTACATTAAAGTAGCAGGCAGGAAAGTAGTCATTCAACCGCCTCCGTAGGCTATGTAGCTTACCAGCTGATCGTGTGACAGTCGCGCATGTTGTCGGGTAAAATATCCCATTGAGATAGGTTGAAATTGCTGCCAAAAGTGGAGCTCTCAGAAAAAGTCTACGACAAAAGTTGGTTGACAAGTGTAATTGGGATGAAGCTTATTTATTTCGAGGAAATGACAGATTTCTTATTACATGTATTTCTTGGCCAAAAGGACACGTTCAACAGGGCGGCATACGCTGCCTTATATTGCTGCCTGAACGTGGAGTTTAAAACAACTCAGAGGTCCTTTCGCGTCAGTTTAACGTATGGTCCCGAGAATACAGTCTGAAAAGTATGGCCATGTGAAATTAGGCTAATAGTGTCCATGTTAATGTGGGTACAGAACCAGCTAAAGCTGTTCTGCTCATGACTTCATGATGATGTTGTATATAGGTCGTTATTCGTTGCGTTGTCAAGTGCCGCATCAAAGATTCTATCGACTTGCTTTGTAAAATACTTTTCACTCAACGCAATATAGATCAAAATCATCTGTCACAATTACAATGCTGTATTCTGTGAACGTCCGTCAGGCGCTAAATTGCAATGTGTTAACGCAACAGTCAACAGCATAGAGAGTTGAACTGACAACTCGATTGCAGTGAGTTGAGCAGTGTGACGACTTACAAAGACTCTTCCACGTCATAATAAACAGGGGCGTATTCAGATTAATGTTACGTTCGGAGAAAAATCAGTCTCAAAAGTGGTTTAATTATCACACACCGAATGCAATTTTGTCAACTTGGAAAGCATAATTTCTGAGTGGTTTCGCTCAGTATGGACAGACTATCGGCTGGAAGTAAGATAAATATAACTTTGACATTTGAATTGAGCTTAGGGACTAATTAAGTCATTTATCTTCCCGTTTTGCAATGTGGTTTCATTATCATGTGTAAATTATTTTGCCCATAGGTGAGCCTCATGGCAAACTTCCATGCCAAACGTCTAAGCCACCTTTGTGGGGAAGACCTGCAGATGAGGCCTGTAGCCCCGAATCAGCTTTGGCAGAAATGGTTAATACCATGAAGAATGTAAGTTATATGGGGATAACTCGGGTAAAATATAAAAAGATGATGCACTGCTATCAAGTGATTATCCTGCCATCTAGTGGTGTCAGCTAGTGGAAAGGTTTGGGTTGTTGGTGTTGGCTTGGTAGAGAATTTGATAAAGACCTATGTAGGCTAGCATATTCTACAACAGTCCGGTTAATGGAATGGTCAAATACCATTAACATGGACTTATATGCAGATTTGTTATGTTTAAAATTGATACAAACGGGCATTTTGATAACTGATGCTTGGTCATATAGTGCAAAAAATTGGGTCGTATAGGCTAAGCAGTGTCTGCAGGTACCCCTTCCTTTTTCAACTAAACCAAACATCAACCAAACACTTTACTGTTAGCTTTTCAAGGGTCCTCCTCCATTGGAGCCCTGGTAAAAAACGCTTAGAAAGTAGGAAGGAATAGGTTTGTTGTAACGTCACACCTATGTGATTTTTAACATCACACAAGCCAACACAGTAGAGAGAAACTAATGTTTGTGGCCAGATGAAGCATCAATTCATAGACATTCTCTCCATCTGTCCATCAGGTAATGGTATCAGCCGCTAGCTGTCCTCTGAGGACTGAAGATGGACCATTGGACTTGGCAATGCTGCAGAGGATGGTGGCTGAGAGTGATGCCCAAGCTAAGTGCTGGAGCATAATAATGGTATTTTAAATCCATCACACCCTAATATGAATGAAGAGTTTCTGACTAATTAATGTTCTAGTAAAACTACGATAGTCGTTATAATTGATGATTTATGTTGTCATTGTAGGATTTGACTAATGTTTGTACAAAAGTCATCCAGGGAGCCAACAATGACAGGCAGAGGTTTCTCCATTTGGCTCAACAAATGGAGAAAGTCATGAGGTCATCTCGGCCTCCACCAGGTCAGTTGGTTTATTTCTGAATCATGTTGGAATTGGTCATTTGTCAAAATAGACAGAAATGTAGTAGCTGAATCTGCATTATGTTTTTGCGTCAGGATTGTGTTCATCTGAGGGCAGGAGCCTAGAGAGCAGCACAAGTGCAAATCACATTAGAGTGTGCACAGATTCTGCTGTACAGGTGGGGCAGGTCATCTAGAGATTTAACAGCTCGACTCAAAGAAATTTAAACCACAACTTGTACCATATTCATAATGTCCTTATGTAAAATATTTCTGACAACATGCTACTTTCTTTTGTATTCACGTCTTTACAAGGTAACACAAAGCAGAATCGTATCATTTACAGTATTTCACAGCATTGCAGTGGACATGTCACACAACATGCTTTACTTCAGATACTGCATCACACATTTCACAACACACTCAGCAGCAATATATATAGTGTCTATTTGTTGTATCAGGTCCCTGAGGATTTAATTGATTTAAATGTGGCACCGTGTCAGCACTCCTCCAACCTAATCACCAAATCTGAGGTGATGGAGGCAAATGCTTGTGCTCTCCCTTCCACTGATGCCCAGCTGATACCTGCAGCCACACTGGTAGGCATGCACTTTCTGCAGCTGTCTCACTCTTAGTGGAAAACTACGTCATGAATCTGTCTAGAAAGATATGAAATGCACTAGTTATAAGATGCATAGACAAACACATATTTTCTTTCTGCATTTTCTTCTCCTCGAAGCGTTACTAATGTGATGGCTATGAAAACACAAATGTTGTTATAAACCGTTAAAGTAACTTTTATAAGTAAGAGGAATTGTTTTTGCAGCCACTCATTGATCTGATGGGGACAAACCCACTAAAGTCTCCAGCTCTTCAGGAGGCCAATGAAGAAACATCAGAGGTGTTACGTCTTTGGCAAGACCCTGATTATTTCATGTCCCTTGAGGGAATTGTAAGATACTCTCCACTCACTCACTATAATTTTTTAACATTTGCATGAACTTTATGTATGAACAGCTGGACAGTGATTTTTGCAAGCTTGAAAACAAAACTGTACCCATGTATTAGCTATAGTTTATTAAACATGACTTGTAGGCCGTTCACACCCAGAATGATAACTATAACTACAACAACAAATAAATATCGCTCTAATTATTACGACTTGAAACAATATTGCTAGGATCATTTTCAGAGCATTTTTTTGAACGCTAAAAGGTTGACAGGCAGTCAGAAAACATGGAATTTTAGGAACATTAGGTCATCCATATGAAATGTCATTATAGTTACAGTTATCTTTATAGTTATCGTTCCAGGTGTGAATTGCCCTTTAATCAGAATCAGATCGTGTTGTAATGACAAAGTAAATGGAGAAAAAGAAATGCATCGACCATGTCTAGCCTTCCACTGTGTGCTAACCTCATAGATATTTAGCAAAATCAATGTGTCAACCTTACCTTGGGAAATGACAGTAGTCTGCAACAAGTATTTAAACTGAATGCAGCATCAATTTTTTTTTTTACCAATTCCTACATTTGATATGTAGTGTTCTATTAATTGTATCTCTTAATGGTGTTGTAGCCAAGAAATGTAATCCTTTTCCTGCAGCCACAAAGTGATCTGATCAGGACCCAGCCTGATGTGGTGGATTTTGCTAGTGATGGTTCTTAATATTAATTCTGTTAACTCTATCTCTTAATCGTGTTGTCAACGGATGCCTGAGCAGCAGGTTGAAATTCTGAAGGAGACAGAGGTGAAAGAAACAGGAGAGGCCATGTTAATGTCATCAGACACTCTGTTGGCACATGCACCAACTACAGAGGTTTGAATGGTGTTTTCATTTACAGAGCATCTGTGAGGATTTCTTTCAAACTGACCCTCATTGACAGTGTCAGTTAAATACATTCCATCATTACATAGGTGTATGTCTGACAGGTATTATTTTTCCAGCCTCAGAGTGATCTGACTGGGACCAGCTCTACTGTGGTGCCGGATGTGGATGATGGTCTTGGGGTGCTGAAGTCTCCAACTGTTGATCAAAACGCAGATAACAAGACACCAGAGGCTCTCCATCTTTTGTCTGCTCCTGAAGACATCTTGTCTACTGCAGAAATTGTAAATCCCTAATTAGTCTATCATCTTTTAACTTGTACATAGAACGTATCCATATGATTCACTCTTGTATGCTTCATTTGCTATAAGTTCAGTGTTCTGATAATGGAGTCTTTTCTAAATGGTTTTGAAAACAGGTGATTGAGCACCACCATGATGAGGCCCTGCAACTTAATTTGTGCAGTCCTGAAGAGGGTTTGCCAACTGCGGGAGTGGTAAGACACTCACATGATGTTTGAACTTGTGCATGAACCTGTTTTTATTGACAGTGTCAGTTAAATACATTCAGTCATTGCATAGGTGTATGAGTGACAGGAATTGTTTTTCCAGCCCCACAGTGATCTGACCTGGACCAGCCCTTCTGTGGTAAAAGGAGTGGATATTGGTCTTGTGGTGCTTAAGCCTCCAGTAGTTCATCAGAACGCAGGAGACAAGACACCAGGGGCTCTCCATCATTTGTCTGTCCCTGAAGACATCGTGACAGCTGCAGAAATTGTAAATCCTGATTTAGCCTGTCATCTTTTAACTTGTACATACAACTTGTCCATTTGATTCTCTTGGTCGGACCAGAGCTGGACAAGTTCACCACGCAGTAATGTTTTCAAGCATTTACAGCTAAGAAATGTAATCCTTTTCCTGCAGCCACAAAGTGATATGATCAGGACCCAGCCTGATGTGGTGGATTGTGCTGGTGATGGTCTTAAGGTTCCAGCTGCTCCTGAGAACATGGGAGAACGACCATCAGGAGCTGTGCAGGTGCAGCAGCGTAAGGCATCAATGGTAAGATGATCATCTACGGTCACCGCTTATCATTTGGTGACATTGCCTCTGCTCCAACATGCCCACAACTTTTGACTGTCTGTAGTGTTCACTCTAGAGGAACCACAGAAATTTTCCCCTTTTGTTTCAACAGGCTACAGACCGGGGCTCTAAAGCAAAGGCTAAAGCTCCGAAGCTGAAAGTGAACAGGCAGACCTCACAACCAGCTCCTGCCCATCATCCATTCAGAGAGACGGTTATGAGCTATTGCGGCTTTGAGTTTCCTCCTGATGAGGTCATCCAATTGATGGAGGAGGGCCTGCTGCCTAGGTCTCAACTGTGTCCTCCAGTTGTTCCGGTATGAAGACTTCTTTCAATAAGTATCAGTGACTCTCATCTCTGCAGAAGAAGAGAGTCTATTAACCTGAAGACACTAGGGTGCAAGACCACTGTGTGCAAAGCCGATACATACCACACCATCACAAGGAATTACAAATAAAGGAACCAGTTAATGTTTCCTCCACAAATATCCTCACCTATCCCTTCCACTAACTGCCTTAAAACAAAACAAAAAAAAACATTTGTTCACAGATCTATGAGGAGCAACGTCAACTGTTTAGAGAAGTGCCTCATGTGGAAATGCAGCTGCTGGTCCACTCTGTAGTGAAAGAATTATGGGAGATGTACAACCTTGGAGAAGGCCCAAAGGATTTGTCAGGCCTGCCCAAACCATGTCCTCCTGAACACTTTCTAAAAAGCTTACGTTACGGGCACCATCTGAGCTTAGACCGCAGGCAAAGTTATTGTAAGGTTAGGAAACAAAGACCATCTAACACAACTAATGAAGATAATGCTTTCCATTAAATCAGTAAAATACATTAGGAATGACTTTAAACACTTATTTTGTGTTCTATGAAGGAAACTTTTGAGCTTTGCTGGGGGATCATTAAGGGCATCTATCCCAAAAAGGCTGATACAAAATCTGCTTGGAATAAACATCCAGATTTCAGCAAGATCAAATCCCTCCGTGATCTTCAGGTAAAATTCAGTTGCAACATAGATTATAATGGATTATGTCAAGCACATGCATTTCAGTTTACTCCATCAAGATAACTAACACTAACCAGTCTAGGTTATGTTTTTGTATTAGTTGACCATCTTATCCATTTTAACCATATTGCATTGTTTTGTTTTTGTTTTTTTGTTTGTTTGTTTTTTTCTTACAGGAGTATACAACTAGAAAGGTTTTCAAACTACGTGAAACACCAACTCCAAAACATATGGAAAAGACACAGTTTCACCTTGTGAATGAAAAAACTGGGGTTATTACATTATTTTGGCAAGTATTTTCTCAATTTTTTCTTTTAGTTGTTAACAGAATAAAATGATCCAGCCTTTTTCTTAGCAGTAAGGGGCGACGGGCAGATTATGTCCTCAATCGGTTCTATGGTATTCATCTCTTATAACTTACAGCAATTAGTCAATAGTCTACAATTCACTGACTCAGTATTTCATTCCTTCAGATCATTTAATGAGGAATGAGGAAGAGGACTTCATTTTTTGGATCCAGTTGGCAACCGACCTCTCGTCTATATTTTTTGTCTTCAATAAAAAATGTTACCATCTATCTATCCTTTTTCTACAACCATGTGACAGAAAAAATATTTCAGAAAAACTTTATTCAAAATTGTATTGAAGATATTTCTTTTGAACAACTTTATTACAATACATTTTAGGTTTAAAGTATTAGCTTTTTTTAAAAGCACATTCAGAATTTTCTTTAGAACATCAGACCACAAAACTTGAAGTGGTAAAAGTCCCTGAGAGAACAGATGAGAAATACAGATAATGTAAGGAGTATGTATACAGATAAGGTTATTAAAGCCCTTAAGGGTTTGAATGTCACAGGTCTGTCCCTTTTTTATATGTGCCACACAAACCGACAAATGGTTTATCAGACTACACACTACATGAGCCACTATATTAAAACTTGTACATTTTTTTCCTCACTCAGTGGTACTGAGTAGGTCTGTACATATTACATATTACAAGTGGATCTTAATAGTGTGTGCATATATGTATGCATGAGCAGATGTGATAGCTGTGTATTGGTGTCTTAGTGCAGTAACTTCTGGGTCTTCAGTACCTCTGTATGTTTCTTGCTTACACCTGAAATAAACAAAACAAACTCCAGCATAAAAGAATCAAACCTTTGCCACATTTATTTTGCCATTTGAACTGAAAACCACCTCAAGGTGGTGTAAGTGACAACAAAAGAAGACTTGTTTGAATAGCGTATCTTTCAGAGGCTAGCATTTTCGCCACATACATAACAGCAATAACTCTGACTGAAATACAAGCTGTATACATTTCTTTTTTAGCAAAAACTAAATCCAGGGCAAGGATGCCTGCTGTGCCCCCAGGGGACAGGAGAAGGAGGAGACTGACTTGGGCTTGGGCTCCAAGCTGGGAGATATGTCTATTGGCCATCCTCAGACTCAGTCGTGGTCTGAAACAGTCTCGTTGTTTAGGGAAAAAATGGAAAATGATTGTGCACTATAAGTTATCCAACTCTGTGGCAATAATTGCTCCCGTCAGAAGCAGTAGACTGGTGTGCACACACAACCATTCACTTGCATACAGATAAACACACATGAATATAATAAACTCTCTATGTGACAGCAGTGAGCAATGTAAAAGGGGGATGTAAGGAGAAGATGTTGTTTGACCCCCTCCCCCTCCAACCCCAACCTCACTGCAAGTGTTAGACTACTGTGTCCACTACGGGCAGGCATCTCTGAGATGTCTCATGACTTACACTTCCAGCAAAATCATGCAAGGTATGGAAACTTTGATATTGACTGTATTAAACATATGTGCTTTTCCATGGATCTGATACATTGTTTAATCCATATAGCAATAACCAGTATCAAATCCCAGCATGTACACAAACATGCCTGTGTAAATGGTCTGTGAATATGCTACTGTGACCCGGGCGGTAGATTGAAGGGGTCTTGGCTAAAGTGCTTGACTACGCCACCTGTGGCCTTGCACCACAGGGAATAATTGTACCACACTATTTCTCAGACCGGTTTTTAGACAAGAGGGCTTTCCCACACCGATAAGTGAGTGAATACAGAGACGTGAGGCTTCAGTCAAAATAATGGCAATATTTATTACAAAATAAATGAATAACCAGCATAAGAAATGACACTTCGACTTATTGACCAAATAATTATGACACTACCCGGAAGCGTTAGGTATGCTGCAGAGCACCTGTTTTAGAAAAAACTTCCATCAAGTTTGGTTTCAGGCAGTTATAGGCTAGCGCAAGAGTACAAATATAAACACATACCTTCTGTGAAAGCAGCGAGGACCGAAGCAGATATAAGGCAACCCAAGGCTTGTGTATGACCTACCGGTGAGTGCAGTTTTATAGACGTAATGCTAATAGTGAACAAATCGCTGACCTGTTACGTGGGGGTGTGTCAGCTAGGGGCAGAACTACAATGGCTGTGGGAGGACAACCTAGAGAAGCTGCCGGTTACGCTACAAATATGTCTGATGTTTATGTGTTTAATATCACCCATGTTATTTAAGAACGGAAAGGTGAGTACAAATGCATTTATTAGGAGCCGCTTGCTGCCATGCATACCCGCAGACAGTTTTAGATACAACCGTCTACTAACTTCAGCTACAGCCATCGTTATGCTAACTCAGCACTACCCCAGATCAGACAGGCAACGTTATCCTCTAGGTAAGCCTCTGGTTCGAGTCTCTGCCTGAATTTCTCTTTTTTTTGCGTGGTTGTAATTTCAGTCTTCATAAAGTAGCCAGTTAGCGCCTAGTTGCTTCCATTTTTGCAATGTTGCAAGAAACTTTACATTAAAGTTAGCAGGCAAGGAAAGTAGTCATTCAACCGCCTCCGTAGGCTATGTAGCTTACCAGCTGATCGTGTGACAGTCGCGCATGTTGTCGAGTAAAATATACTATTGAGATAGGTTGAAATTGCTGCCAAAAGTGGAGCTCTCAGAAAAAGTCTACGACAAAAGTTGGTTGGACAAGTGTAATTGGGATGAAGCTTATTTATTTCGAGGAAATGACAGATTTCTTATTACATGTATTTCTTGGCCAAAAGGACACGTTCAACAGGGCGGCACACGCTGCCTTATATTGCTGCCTGAACGTGAAGTTTAAAACAACTCAGAGGTCCTTTCGCGTCAGTTTAACGTACATGGTCCCGAAGCAATACAGTCTGAAAAGTTATGGCCATGTGAAAATTAGGCTATAATAAGCATGATTTACCCATGTGTTAATGTGGGCTAACAGAACCCAGCTTAAAGGCGCCTGTTCTGGCTCAGGGTGTACTTCATGGATGGATGGTTGCTATGATCAAAAAAGGGTCGTTATTTCGGTCTGTCGTTGTCAAGTGCCGCATCGAAAGATTCTATCCCGACTTGGCTTTTGTAAAATCACTGTTTCTCACTCCCAAACGCAACGTGATAGACTCAAAATCCATCTCGGTCACAAATTACAATGCTGGTATTCTGTGAACGTCCGTCAGGCCGCTAAATTGCAATTGTGTTAACGCAACAGTTCAGACACGCATAGAGAGTTGAACTGACAACTCGATTGCAGTGAGTTGAGCAGTGTGACGACTTACAAAGACTCTTCCACGTCATAATAAACAGGGGCGTATTAAGATTAATGTTACGTTCGGAGAAAAATCAGTCTCAAAAGTGGTTTAATTATCACACACCGAATGCAATTTTGTCAACTTGGAAAGCATAATTCTGAGTGGTTTCGCTCAGTATGGACAGACTATCGGCTGGAAGTAAGATAAATATAACTTTGACATTTGAATTGAGCTTAGGGACTAATTAAGTCATTTATCTTCCCGTTTTGCAATGTGGTTTCATTATCATGTGTAAATTATTTTTTGCCCATAGGTGAGCCTCATGGCAAACTTCCATGCCAAACGTCTAAGCCACCTTTGTGGGGAAGACCTGCAGATGAGGCCTGTAGCCCCGAATCAGCTTTGGCAGAAATGGTTAATACCATGAAGAATGTAAGTTATATGGGGATAACTCGGGTAAATATAAAAAGATGATGCACTGCTATCAAGTGATTATCCTGCCATCTAGTGGTGTCAGCTAGTGGAAAGGTTTGGGTTGTTGGTGTTGGCTTGGTAGAGAATTTGATAAAGACCTATGTAGGCTAGCATATTCTACAACAGTCCGGTTAATGGAATGGTCAAATACCATTAACATGGACTTATATGCAGATTTGTTATGTTTAAAATTGATACAAACGGGCATTTTGATAACTGATGCTTGGTCATATAGTGCAAAAAATTGGGTCGTATAGGCTAAGCAGTGTCTGCAGGTACCCCTTCCTTTTTCAACTAAACCAAACATCAACCAAACACTTTACTGTTAGCTTTTCAAGGGTCCTCCTCCATTGGAGCCCTGGTAAAAAAACGCTTAGAAAGTAGGAAGGAATAGGTTTGTTGTAACGTCACACCTATGTGATTTTTAACATCACACAAGCCAACACAGTAGAGAGAAACTAATGTTTGTGGCCAGATGAAGCATCAATTCATAGACATTCTCTCCATCTGTCCATCAGGTAATGGTATCAGCCGCTAGCTGTCCTCTGAGGACTGAAGATGGACCATTGGACTTGGCAATGCTGCAGAGGATGGTGGCTGAGAGTGATGCCCAAGCTAAGTGCTGGAGCATAATAATGGTATTTTAAATCCATCACACCCTAATATGAATGAAGAGTTTCTGACTAATTAATGTTCTAGTAAAACTACGATAGTCGTTATAATTGATGATTTATGTTGTCATTGTAGGATTTGACTAATGTTTGTACAAAAGTCATCCAGGGAGCCAACAATGACAGGCAGAGGTTTCTCCATTTGGCTCAACAAATGGAGAAAGTCATGAGGTCATCTCGGCCTCCACCAGGTCAGTTGGTTTATTTCTGAATCATGTTGGAATTGGTCATTTGTCAAAATAGACAGAAATGTAGTAGCTGAATCTGCATTATGTTTTTGCGTCAGGATTGTGTTCATCTGAGGGCAGGAGCCTAGAGAGCAGCACAAGTGCAAATCACATTAGAGTGTGCACAGATTCTGCTGTACAGGTGGGGCAGGTCATCTAGAGATTTAACAGCTCGACTCAAAGAAATTTAAACCACAACTTGTACCATATTCATAATGTCCTTATGTAAAATATTTCTGACAACATGCTACTTTCTTTTGTATTCACGTCTTTACAAGGTAACACAAAGCAGAATCGTATCATTTACAGTATTTCACAGCATTGCAGTGGACATGTCACACAACATGCTTTACTTCAGATACTGCATCACACATTTCACAACACACTCAGCAGCAATATATATAGTGTCTATTTGTTGTATCAGGTCCCTGAGGATTTAATTGATTTAAATG
>PYXC01002321.1:0-12241 GCA_015244755.2 Tenualosa ilisha | reverse complement strand
GTATGGCTGTGAAAGGTGTATGCAAGAGGGATCTTGGCAGAACCAGAGACTTAACTACCCGAAACAGCCTCTGTTCTCAAAACTGACGAAAGCTTTCTGAAAAAAAAACTAACAATGACCATCACAAAGCGGGTGACAGAGCTCTTGTTGTAATGTAAAAGTGGGATAATACTCAATTATGAACTACTATGAACCTTAGCTAAAACCATAGGCAACTCATAGTCTGTCATGGTTACTACTGATTGTAATTTTTCTCCACGACCCCTGGCAGTTGGGTTAGCCCCTTGAGTCGTGGATCTGCCCAAGGTTTCTTCCTAGATTAACTGAACATAAGGGAGTTTTTCCTTGCCCCTGTTGCTCTTGGGTGCTCCTTCTGTGAAGCGCCACGAGACAATACTATTGTAAAAGGCGCTATATAAATAAAACTGAATTGAATTGAATTGAATTGTTAAGCTAAATGTTGGCTTGGTATCCCAGTTTGTTCTAGACTTCATGCACCTGGTTTGCCTGGGAGTGGTGCGTAAAGTAATATGGCTGCGGCAGAAAGGTCCTCTTCCAACACGAATTGGGAATCAAGCCATCAACGTAATTTCGGACCATCTAGTTAAATTGGGAAAGGGGCTGCCAAAGGAGTTTGGGCGTAAGGGAAGTTCCCTACGAGAGGTTGATCGGTGGAAGGCCACTGAATTTCGTACTTTTTTATTACATACTGGCCCAACTGCTATTAAGAAAACATTACCAAAGCACATGTACGAACATTTTCTCTTGCTCCACGTCGCAATCACTATTTTATGTTCCCCCCGTCTCCACAACCTGTACTGTGACTATGCAGAAAGTCTCCTTAAAGTCTTTGTCCAAAATTTCCATGCAATCTACGGCAACTTTCTTGTGTACAACATCCACAGTTTAATTCACCTGGCAAGTGATGTAAGAAAATATGGCCCACTGCCACAAATTTCTGCTTTCCCCTTTGAAAATTTTCTGTATGAATTGAAAAAACAAATCAGAAAAGCCAAATCAGACGTTGCAGCAAATTGTGAGATGGTTAACTGAAAAAGCGAACATCAACACGGTCAGTCCATTTTGTGATGAACCTAGTCCAACCTTACTCTCTCAATACACCTCTGACAGATTCACCCTCTCCACAAAGGACGGCAATAACATTGCATCGTGTGGTGGTGCCACGTTCAAAAGGGAGGCCATATTTGGAAAGCTTGGTGGTGCATCCTTTGTTGTGCGGCAATACTTAGATCAGCGTCCATTTTTCCGCCATCCTGTCGCTTCCACTGAACTGGGGACGGCTGTGGTAGAGAACCTGGCAAGACAGACCACATCCATAACAGTCAAAGATATTGACTTTCAGATGGTTGCACTGGAATACAAACAAAAAACTTGTAGTATTTCCTCTTAATCACATGTAAATTAATTGAATTAGTTGCTATCAGCTCAATCTCACTCCTAAATCTATATCTTGATTTTCAATATGTTTTACCTGATTAAAGTATGCTATTGTTTAGATGTATGCAATTGTACATTTCACCGAATCAGAAGAGGTGGAGGTCGTGCCTTGCCGTTGGCTAAGTGTTGACCAGAAGGTGGCCTTCAAACAGCTGAGCCAGACAAGACTTGGGGGGGAGTATTTTGTAAAGGTCCTCAAGACATACAATGAGACGGACAAAAGTAGGATATACTACTTTTCTCTCCTTTGGCTTAAACTTTCGCTCACCTTATTCTTCTCTACACCTTCTCTCTTCAATACAGACACTTATGAAGCAGCCTGGAAGAAACTTCCTAAAGCCTTACATAGGTGCTCCCTCACTTCTGAGAATGAAGGGGGTAAAAGAATGCGAATGTAAGGACTGAACAGTAAACAGCATGTGCTGAAGATTTGCCCCTATCCAATTATGGTTTTGTTTTTCTATTGCAGGCCTTCCATGAAGCCGAAGGACATTCTTCCTGCAGACGAGGGAAGAAACCATATCTGGTCTGATAACAGATGGCCACACATTTTCTCTCACATAGGGACATTTTGTGATAGGCAAGGCACTTTTTACTAACATTGTGCAGTTGTTTATACTTTGTTTTATTGTTCCAATGTAGGGCTAAGAAAAGAGATACACAGCTTCATCGCCAACCACAGCCCCTGCTCCAACTGCCACCTGTGTTCACCCCCCACACTCTGCAGCACCTAGACACAGGTACAACACCGCATTCCAAACTGTTGTAACACAAATCCCATTTTTGGCCATATGGTAACTTCAAACCAACACCAAAATTTAACATTATTTACAACATACAGTTGGCTGCATAAGTATTGACACCCATTAAACTTTTCAACATTTTGCCACGTCATGACCTTAAACATAAATATTTCTTTGAGGGTTTATATGAAAGACCAACACAAAGTGTGTGGAGAGTTTCTGCTTGCCTTTCTTTGCAAGATGTCAGAATAGCCACCCAGGGGCGCTATTTGGATGCCTTGGCTTGAGCGTCGTCCTGCTCAAAATCTTAAGACCAGTTGAAAAATTGCAAGAATTTGAGAAGGCAATTTATTGAAAGCAACAATTTAACCAAAATAAGCTGTTAATCACCTCATCAAAAGTTTTAAGAACACAAGTAAAAACACACAAGAAAAAAAAACAAAATAGAAAATTAAGAGTGGAAAGGAGTGGACTCAGTAATGAGAAATGAGTCCACCGTTATTGTTGCTCACTTACTCACAGAATTTAGCTATAACCCTGTTAAGACCCAAAAGTGCAAAATGCAAATTCTTACAATTTTTAACTGGTTTTATGATTTTGAGCAGGAGTGTGGTCAGGGGAGGATGAGTTTCTCTTCTATTATGCCAATAGCAGTCAATGACATACAGGTACTCATTGCAGCATGAGATGGTGCACCATCATGCATGAAGATGATTTTGTTACAGAAAGCACAGTTCTTCTTTTTTGTGCCATTGAAGAAACTGGTTAGTCAGAAACTCCACATACTTCACAGAGGTCATTTTCAACAACTTTAGTAACCTTTAAATGCCCTACATGTGTCATTTTCTGATATTCTTGGGTAACATGGCAAAATGTCGAAATGTTCAGGTCGTATGAAAATGTATGCAGCCCACTGTACAATACAATCCATTGCAATATTGAATAAAAATGGCTGCTTAAGCTGGATGTGCTGTGTCTGGCGCTACTTGTGTATGCGTCATTGACATGACGCGCAAATTTTTTGTAGCAGAAATCAGGTGGTGCAACCACAGCTAATGCCACTGTTGTTAAAATATATTAACTATAAACATATTCTATATATTCTTATATATGAATAAGCAATGCAAACACAAAATGTGCATGTCATGCCAATGTCCCTTATTCTGTCATTTCTTTGTCTTCATCTTTGTCTATGGTCCTGTAAGACACTTACAGATATTCTTACTTGCAGTTGTTGCCCATACCTCCGCCACTCTTGCCCAGATCTCCACAAATCTGGAAAATCAATTTTGTATAAAAACAGCTCGCCTTCTATAGCAATACTGAAAATCTGTTTAAGCATTTTAAGTTTAGCATGAAGGTCTTGCCATTTTTCTGTCTTGTAGAACGGGATCACGCCCTCCTGCGTGCCGTGGTCAAGGTCTTGGTGAAGCAAAACAACTTGCTCCTCCTGGCCTTAACAGGACGCCAGCAGGTAGAAAGCCATGACATCTCTGAAGAATTCAGATTTCCCATGAATTCTGAGGATGACGTGACTAGAGTGGAGGAGCCAAACTTTTGAGGGCCTCATCTCCAAAACTGTTAGAGGCAGGAAGCAGGGCAGGGATTCTTTCAGTTGGCATCAAGAGGGTACCTGTACATGAAAAATTAGGCAAATCGAAGAGGGGTACCTGGGGAGGGTGTGTGAATTGACACGGAGTGACCCTTTTCCTTAGTAAAATACTGAACTATGAATTATGAAATCGATTCATTCTTTTTTAATAACCCTGTACTGTATGCATCTTGTCAATGTGAATCTGATGAACTTTGTACCGTTGTATTGCACTGCCGAAACTTGAAAATCAACTTTTATCTATTTACAGTAGGTGCATTAGCCGCCCATAAAATCTCTGCCAGCGACTGCGAGGCAGTTGTAAAGACCTGGCTCAAATGCAGTGGGGACAGGAGTGGAGGAAGGAAGAGGAGAGCAGAAAGACAGCAGCGAGGTATGAACAGCAAAAACAATTCAATTCTGCCACACAAAGCCTTTTGAACAAAAATCTTTTTTTGCTATCTTGGTAATCTTTTCAGGCATAAACAGTGACGTTATAGAGTGAGAATACCGTAGCTATAAAATACACACTACATTTGAATGCATTTAAGTCGTAGGCTAACAACTTCTCTGAATCGTTAACAATTTAACAGGACAGTATCAGCTCACAGCTAGCACTACACTAGATGATACATACGTAACATAATAAATCATACAAAACGTGGGAATACACATATGATTGCAAATGAAAACAGGGGGGGAAATACAGGATTCCCCTAATTAACACACATATTAATTGGGTTGATCGACAAATACTGTACAACACAGATTTGTAAAAACACAAGTGATTGCTAACCTGCTACATCTACCATGTGTAAGGGAGGTCGTCTCCCCTCAACTACTTTGTTCTACTCTGATTTTTAGAGTTTTATTGCTGATAATAATAATAATAAGAAGAAGAAGTAGTGCGCGTCACTGCTGTAACACACAGCCAAAAATTGAGCAAGGTAGTTAGCGCATTCCACCTGCAGCCACGCAGTGTGAGAAAATTCTGCAGTATTGCCATCATTACGATACGTCTACATGCACAAAGCTTAAGTTAGAAAATAAGAAAGCTAAACATTACCTGTATCCACCGATTTGAACGTCTAACTGTGATGATCTTTATTCCAGGTGTCCAGCTGCAGAGATGTGTGCAGCCAACTGTTGTACAGCCACTAGTGGTGGACGTGGACGCGGACAGCGACGAAAGCGGAAGCAGCAGCAGCAGCCTGGACGAATGAGGACTCCCACACACTCGCCCACATTTATTTATTCTTCTTTTTAATTTTAAATATTCTAAACCTTCAATAAATTATTATACTACCAGTAGCATGTCTAGTGTAATTCCATACGATGTTTATGAGTTTCCTACAAAACAAATCTCATGGTAGGTTTAATTAAAATGAAATCATCGGGTAAAGTTGGCAATGGAAAAAGAAATTATTGGCTAAAGCTATAAGTCAACGTTGGCAATCGTTGGGAATTCCAACGCATTTTTGCCTTTTGACGACGTCGGCCCAACGTGTCCCCGGCGGCCTAAATTATGTTGCCCACTGTTGGCAAGTGATGTATGGCCAACGTGTGTTTGCTATCTGGGAAAGTGCTTAAAACTAAACAGGAGCACTCAAACCAGTTATGCTGTAGAAAGTCTTACGAGAGGCAATTATCGAACTTCAACAAAACACTAGATCCGCTCAAGCGGCGCGATACAGTTGCATACAAGGACAAGAAAACGATAGCAGCCACTTAAACAAACCAAAGGCTAACCCACGAATGGCTAGTCGATTCGACAAACAAATACCAACACAAATTCAAAACTAATTAGCAGCTCGCTACACAAACTGCTTTAAGATTACTAATCTCCACAAACACCATACAGTTCTAAACACATAACGCCACAGGTAACAAAACTAAACAGCTCCCGGACGAGCCCCCAACTGTTACATACACCGATAATCCACCCTACGGTCCACCGAGCGCTTGCCGCAAGCAAAACAGTCACCGCAAACAACAAAAGAAGACAAACAGAGGGTACAAAGCTAGCTCATTTACCTAATGCGTTGTCTAGGGGTCTTACCTACACGCTAGCTAGGACTGTTGGTTGTAACTTGCCTTGTGTGTCTGAGCTTAACTCGGACGTGATCCTGAATCAATGGCGTAGGTGGTAATGGATGCAACTAAACCTGAGAAGACCGTAGGAGTGCAGCTTACCGGGGAATTGGAATTTGGCTCGGCAAAACAGAATCGGGCGCATTTCAGTTTTCCAGCAGTAAGGAGAGCCATCGGCTTGACTTCGGCAAAACACGCATTGGCCTAATACACTCGGGTATTCACCTTATGCGCTGAGCATTCTATTTCCCATGATACATTGTGGCTCAACGGACACGTACTGTTTGCTACTTCCGGTTGATGTTTGTTTACGTTGAAGCTATATGGAGGCTAGCGGCTAACACCTGTGGTGAGAGCACTTATAACTCCATTAAGCCTTGAAGATGGCACATAAACGATGAATTAGTTAGCGATAAATGTGGATTTGACGGTCAGCTTATTCGTATTCCGCATCCTTCTAAACTAGCGAGATGGGTGGATGATATGAGGCTATTGCCAGCAGTCAGCCATGTTGATATCATCAACTACTCTGTCCTGTCAGAGGGTGTTGATGGTGAAGAACTACTGAGAAGTTCTGAGGCATACAGTTATTTTCACAGCAATAAAGTGGGGCGTGTTTTGGTACACACACATGGTAATTATGTGCTTTTGAAAGTGGAGGTGGAGAGGAGCCAAAGCATTAGCCAGGCTAAACATAGCGCTTGGGCTACGGTACAACAAAGCAGAGTAGTGGAGACATTGGGATGCTCCTGTATTGCCGGTTAAGGGAGATCGTGCAGTCATGCAGCAGCTGTTCTGTGGAAGTATGGATATATTGTTGTTCTATATATTTTCCCTGTACGAATTATAAATAAAATTTTCATAATTGAGTCATTCTGCATGGTGTTTTCCGGAGTACCGCTCTGAGGTGCTGAATAAGATGACCCATTGACCATCAAAATAGGTTCCCTTGCTGTGTTGTTATTACAGATTGAGAATGCAGTTATCACTGGAAAAACAGGGCTTGTTTGTACTGATGCACAGCGCAGTTGGAATGAAGGGACAGTCAGAAATCTTGAGCTAAAACCACTCCAAGACATCAGATTCAGCCACCACAGGGCAGGGAGCGAATTTCACGAAAGTATCTTGCAAGCACACCCTCTACCTCCCACCTCACGGTATCTGTCTCTTTCTGAGTCTGACTGGACTGGACTGACTGACTGGAAAAGCTGGGTCACATTTCTGGATATGTGTTAGACAGCTGACCTGTAAGGAAAAGTGATGATGACACAAAGGAGCTGCATCAGAATTGTCACCCTGACTACCCTAATAATTGCACTGACCTGTGTTGGATATTTGGCAAGTGCTATTTGTTGGGGTAATTTCAGTGACATTTTCATCTGGGATTCCCATTAAACATCACCACACTGAGAAAGTGACACACTGAAATCACTTCAATTGACAGCACTAGTTCTTCAACATAATGAAAAGTGCTTCTCTTTGGGGTAGTCCCAGTAGTGGGCATCACCGTTTTCATATTTGTTTGGCGCATATTCTTTCAGCACAGAATCAGTCAGGAGAAATTTATTCAGAGTAAGGAGACAGACGGATACTTCAACTTTAGTGTCTTTCTCATAAAATGCAAAAGAAAGTGCTATCAAGTTGGGGTGTTGGTCTGGATTCACCAGGCAGACAGAAAAATAACCTTTCCCTGGTCTAAACTTTTGTTCTGAAAACTTTCCTCAAACAGAGGCGTTGATTTGAAAAGTACATAAATAAGTGCTTCTCTTTGGGGTAGCTTGATGGAGATGATTCCTCAGTGTTGTGGCTAAAAACATGATGCCTGTTGTTACACTGCTTAGCATAGAGATTCTTTTGACATAGACAATATGATGATGCATATAGAACTTCCATAAGCACTCTGTCAGAATCAGTACCCTAGCCAGCAGTGTCATTTTAACATGAACTGGCAACAGCATTTGGATTGGTCTTAATCTCTCCATCATTTCCTTGGATAAACGTGTGAATTTTCTGCACATGAGAAAGGCAGATTTGCATGCAGATCAATTTCTGCCATTTAAGGGTGTGGTTCAGGGAGGAGCTGTGAATTGCTCAGGTATGATAGGGCCACAGGATATGCTTTAAATGTGTGCAGCAGAAACATTTCTCCACTTTACCAGACCTGCATGTATAATCCACAGTCTCTTGGTGCTTGGAGGATATCCAGAAAATGGACTGGGAAAGCTGGGTCACATTTCTGGATATGTGTTAGACAGCTGACCTGTAAGGAAAAGTGATGATGACACAAAGGAGCTGCATCAGAATTGTCACCCTGACTACCCTAACAATGGCACTGACCTGTGTTGGATATTTGGCAAGTGCTATTTGTTGGGGTAATTTCAGTGACATTTTCATCTGAGATTCCTATTAAACATCACCACACTGAGAAAGGGACACACTGAAATCACTTCAAATGGCAGCACTAGTTCTTCAACATAATGAAAAGTACTTCTCTTTGGGGTAGTCCAAGTAGTGGGCATCACCGTTTTCATATGTGTTTGATGCATATTCTTTCAGCACAGAATCAGTCCGGAGAAATTTATTCAGAGCAAGGAGACAGACAATTCAACTTTAGTGTCTCTCTCATAAAATGCAAAAGAAAGTGCTATCAAGTTGGGGTGTTGGTCTAGATTCATCAGGCAGACAGAAAAATAGCCCTTTTCTATTCTAAACTGTTGTTCTGAAAAGTTTCTTAGATAGAGGCATTGATTTGAAAAGTATATAAATAAGTGCTTCTCTTTGGGGTAGCTTGATGGAGATGATTCCTCAGTGTTGTGGCTAAAAACCTGATGCCTTTTGTTACACTGCTTAGCATAGAGGTTCTTTTGACATAGACAAAATGATGATGCATATAGAACTTCCATAAGCACTCTGTCAGAATCAGTACCCTAGCCAGCAGTGTCATTTTAACATGAACTGGCAACAGCATTTGGATTGGTCTTAATCTCTCCATCATTTCCTTGGATAAAAGTGTGATTTTTTTGCACATGACAAAGGCAGATTTGCATGCAGATCAATGTCTGCCATTTAAGGGTGTGTTTCAGGGAGGAGCTGTGAATTGCTCAGGTATGATAGAGCCACAGGATATGCTTTAAATGTGTGCAGCAGAAACATTTCTCCACTTTACCAGACCTGCATATATAATCCACAGTCTCTTGTTGCTTGGAGGATATCCAGAAAATGGACTGGGAAAGCTGGGTCACATTTCTGGATATGTATGAGACAGCTGACCTGTAAGGAGAAGTGATGATGACACAAAGGAGCTGCATCAGAATTGTCACCCTGACTACCTAGATAATGGCACTGACCTGTGTTGGATATTTGGCAAGTGCTATTTGTTGGGGTAATTTCATTGACATTTTCATCTGGGATTCCTATTAAACATCACCACACTGAGAAAGGGACACACTGAAATCACTTCAAATTGCAGCACTAGTTCTTCAACATAATGAAAAGTGCTTCTCTTTGGGGTAGTCCATGTAGTGGGCATCACCGTTTTCATATTTGTTTGGCGCATATTCTTTCAGCACAGAATCAGTCAGGAGAAATTTATTCAGAGTAAGGAGACAGACGGATACTTCAACTTTAGTGTCTTTCTCATAAAATGCAAAAGAAAGTGCTATCAAGTTGGGGTGTTGGTCTGGATTCACCAGGCAGACAGAAAAATAACCTTTCCCTGGTCTAAACTTTTGTTCTGAAAACTTTCCTCAAACAGAGGCATTGATTTGAAAAGTACATAAATAAGTGCTTCTCTTTGGGGTAGCTTGATGGAGATGATTCCTCAGTGTTGTGGCTAAAAACCTGATGCCTTTTGTTACACTGCTTAGCATAGAGGTTCTTTTGACATAGACAAAATGATGATGCATATAGAACTTCCATAAGCACTCTGTCAGAATCAGAAACCTAGCCCCACACCCCAACCCTCACCCCCAGCCCAATGCCCACAGCCTAAACCCAGCAGCAACGCCCAAGGACTGGCCGTCAGACGCTTGCCCGGCCCCAGCCCAACGCCCAGCACACAGTTAGTCACCCCCAGCGCCTGCCCGTGGCCCAAACCTAAACCTAGCCCCACACCCCAACCATAGCCCCACACCCCAACCCTCACCCCAGCCCAATGCCCACAGCCTAAACCCAGCAGCAACGCCCAAGGACTAGCCGTCAGACGCTTGCCTGGCCCCAGCCCAACGCCCAGCACACAGTTAGCCACCTCCAGCGCCTGCCCGTGGCCCAAACCTAAACCTAGCCCCACACCCCAACCATAGCCCCACACCCAACCCTCACCCCCAGCCCAATGCCCACAGCCTAAACCCAGCAGCAACGCCCAAGGACTGGTCGTTAGATGCTTGCCAGGCCCCAGCCCAACGCCCAGCACACAGTTAGTCACCCCCAGCGCCTGCCCATGGCCCAAACCTAAACCTAGCCCCACACCCCAACCATAGCCCCACACCCCAACCCTCACCCCCAGCCCAATGCCCACAGCCTAAACCCAGCAGCAACGCCCAAGGACTGGCCGTCAGACGCTTGCCCGGCCCCAGCCCAACGCCCAGCACACAGTTAGCCACCTCCAGCGCCTGCCCATGGCCCAAACCTAAACCTAGCCCCACACCCCAACCATAGCCCACACCCAACCCTCACCCCCAGCCCAATGCCCACAGCCTAAACCCAGCAGCAACGCCCAAGGACTGGCCGTCAGACGCTTGCCGGCCCCAGCCCAACGCCCAGCACACAGTTAGCCACCTCCAGCGCCTGCCCGTGGCCCAAACCTAAACATAGCCCCACACCCCAACCATAGCCCCACACCCAGCCCAATGCCCACAGCCTAAACCCAGCAGCAACGCCCAAGGACTGGCCGCCAGATGCTTGCCCGGCCCCAGCCCAACGCCCAGCACACAGTTAGCCACCTCCAGTGCCTGCCCGTGGCCCAAACCTAAACCTAGCCCCACACCCCAACCATAGCCCGACACCCCAACCCCCACCCCCAGCCCAATGCCCACAGCCAAAACCCAGCCCCAACGCCCAAGGACTGGCCGTCAGAGACTGCCCCTGCCACCTGCCCCCTAGAACCAGCACCAGCACCCAAGACCCAAGGCCTGAGTGCCAGGCCCAATCCCAGCCTCAACATTTTCAGATGCACAACACTACTTACCTTGGCTGGTCTGTGGTCTTGAAAGCAATCCTGGCTTGACTTTAGCACAGAGGGGGAGAGCAGAACTGGATCCTGAAATTGGGGGCGGGGAGGAAAAATAAATAAATATAAATACATTCAAATAAAAATATTTATGCTTTTGGTAAGAAGTAGAGCTCCCCATGCCCCTGCCTCTGCCCTTCCCCAGCCCCAGCACCAACCAACACCAACACTAACACCAACACCAACACCTAAGGCCTGACTGCCTGCCCCAGCCCCTGCCCCTGAGACCAAGGCCTGACTTCCAGGTGGGGCTGACAGACACTGCCCCAGCCCCAACACCAGTTCCCAGCCACAGCTCCAGCTCCAGCTCCAGCTCCAGCACACAAACACCAACACCAACACCAACACCAACACCAACACCCAAGGCCTGACTGCCAGCCCCAGCCCCTGCCCCTATGACCAAGGCCTGACTTCCAGCTGGGGCTGACAGACACTGCCCCAGCCCCAACACCAGGCCCCAAGCCACAGCTCCAGCTCCAGCTCCAGCACCAGCACTAACACCAACGCTAACACTAACACTAACACCAACACCCAAGGCCTGACTGCCAGCCCACCTGCCCCTATGACCAAGGCCTGGACTTCCAGCTGGGGCTGACACACACTGCCCAGCCCCAACACCAGGCCCCAGCCACAGCTCCAGCTCCAGCTCCAGCACCAGCACCAACACCAACACTAACACTAACGCTAATCACTAACACTAACACTAACACCAACACCCAAGGCCTGACTGCCAGCCCCAGCCCCTGTCCCTATGACCAAGGCCTGACTTCCAGCTGGGGCTGACAGACACTGCCCCAGCCCCAACACCAGGCCCAGCTCCAGCTCCAGCTCCAGCCCAGCCCAACACCAAGGCCTGACTGCCAGCCCCAGTCCCAGCTTCAGACACTACTTACACTACTTGACCTTGGCTGGTCTGTGGTCCTGAAAGCAACCCTGGCTTGGCTTTAGCACAGAGTGGGAGAGCAGAACGCCTCTGGATCCTGAAATTGAAAGAAAACAAAAAAAAGTAAGAAGGAGAGCTGCCCCAGCCCCAACACCAGGCCCCAGCTCCAGCTACAGTCACAGCCCCAACACCCAAGGCCTGACTGCCAGCCCCAGTCCCAGCTTCAGACACTACTTACCTTGGCTGGT
>PYXC01002320.1:0-12500 GCA_015244755.2 Tenualosa ilisha | reverse complement strand
TCTGTAAACATCTGTAGCTGGGTGTGTGTATGTGCATGTTTGTGAATATGTCTGTGTGAGTTTCCATTCTTACCCACAGAGTGTATGTGTTTGTGTAGCTGTGTGTGTGTGTGTGTGTGTGCATGTTTGTGTGAGGTTCTGTTCATACCATGAGAGCCGGCGGGCTGAGGAACCGGCTTCATCTCCAGGTAGCTGTCAGAACAGGTGCTAGAGATTCCACTGTCACTGCATGTGTATCAGTGTGTGTGTGTGTGTGTGTGTGTGTGTGTGTGAGAGAGAGAGAGAAAGAGCGAAAGAGAGACAGAGAGAGAAAGACAGAGAGTATTTGAGAACATTGCACATAGTATTATGAAAAAGTATAACAGTTTTATAGGAGTGTTGTGGACTATAAGAATATATTGCGTAGTAGTATAAGAGTGTTGTGTATAGTACTATTAGAGTATTGTGTGTAGTACTATGAGAGTAGGCTATTGTGTGTAGTACTATGAGAGTATGACATATGAACTGAGTGAACCTGCGTATGAACTTGTGTCCCCCTAAGAGGTTCTTGTAGTCGCTGGCCTCCTCAGTGGTGGTGGGGAGGGAGAGGACCACGCTCAGGAAACTCTCCGCTTTACTCCGCAGGAAGTTCAACAGGTCGCCATGGCAACAGTACTCCGTGATGACCAGCACAGGGCCTAGGAGGGAAGCACAGAGGTGAAGAAATTTCTAGAACCTGATGCAAATTTCACACACACACACACACGCACACACACACACACACATTCATAAATATGGATGACCAGCACAGGGCCTAGGAGGGAACCTGATGCAAATTTCACACACACACACACACACACACACACACTCACACACACACATTCATAAACACACATCGAACACATGGACACTATGAAATGTACATATACCATTTACAATATAATGAGAGAAAGTGTGTGTGTGTGTGTGTGTGTGTTTACCTCCATGTGTGCAGGCTCCGAGGAGGTTGACTATGTTCTTGTGCTGACCGAGGTGACTGAGGATCTTCAGCTCCGACATCAAAGCCTCCTTCTCATCTGAGTGAGCACTCGCTGTAAACATGCATGGACATGCGCGCCCACACACACACACACACACACACACACACACGGGTATATGGAAATTAATGCACACAGCCGATTGAAACTGTCATCTCTCTCTCTCTCTCTCTCACACACACACACAAACACACACACACAAACACACACACACACATACACACACACACACACACACACACATATGTACACATACATACACACACACGGAACCCACCTTTCAGCATCTTCACTGCCACACGTGTGACGTTGTCCTCCTTTCCTAGACCGTATGCTGTAGCTTCCACCACCTTCCCAAAGGCACCAGCTCCCAGTGTCTTTCCTGCAACACACACACACACACCACACACACAAACGGCAGGTTTATCTCTCTGTTGATCTCCCTCTTTCACACACACACACACACACACACACACACACACACACAAACGGCAGGTTTATCTCTCTGTTGATCTCCCTCTTTCACACACACACACACACACACACACAGCTGGCAGCTATACTCACCCAGTCTGAGTTTGTCTCGGGGGAACTCCCATTTCTCATTGTACGGAAGCTGAGAAGGGTCAATGAAGGTGTAGTTGTTTCCTAGGGTCGCCTCCACAATCTTCCAGCGAATCTCATAACGGGGTTTCTGCACAGGAGCACATACATACACACATACACACACACACACACCAGTGTATCAGAATGTAAGATATGTAGGCTAGCAAGTATGTGTGTATGAGAGTGTGTGTCTGTGTGTGTGTGTGTATGTGTGTGTATGTGTGTGTGTGGAACCTCACCTGTTTGTACTTATAGAGGAGGATGAGGAGCAGAAGGATGAGGAAGGCCACCACTCCAGATCCCAGAGCAAGATAAGTGGAGAAACGTTTGTCTAAACACACACACACACTTAAAAGATTAACATACCAGTACACGCGCTAAATATAAAGTTGAGAAACATGCACCTGTACATTCTCACACACACACACACACACACACACACACACAGCGTGGTTCTACTGACCAGGCACTTCCACAGCGAACACTGCTCTGCTCTGGCCCTCTGAGTTGGAGGCCACACACTCTAGGGTGATGCTACGGTCTGTCTGACCAATCGGCAGCTGACTCTCCATCAGCACTGCCCCAAACTCCGCCCTCTCCACCTCAGTAGACTCCGCCCTGAGCGGGGATTGGCCCTCTGTGTCTGTGATGTTCTTAGCACAGCTGTGAACATGTAAACACATGACAAGCATTGATATGGAACACGGTGATTAAAGTTTGGTACCAGATCTACTTCATAGGTGTCCCGTTACTGGGGAATAACGGACACCCTGTCAGCCAATCAGAAAACAGTATTTCATTTCTCTGGGTGACAAAGAAGCATGCTTACTAACAGCAGTGCATTATAGAACATGACTCGGCATGCTTACTAACAGCAGTGCATTATTGAACATGACTCGGCACGCCTACTAACAGCAGTGCATTATAGAACATGACTCGGCATGCTTACTAACAGCAGTGCATTATAGAACATGACTCGGCATGCTTACTAACAGCAGTGCATTATAGAACATGACTCGGCATGCTTACTAACAGCAGTGCATTATAGAACATGACTCAGCACGCTTACTAACAGCAGTGCATTATAGAACATGACTCAGCAAGACTATGTAAGACTGCATATTTACCTATGGTAGTGCATTAAAGATGATGAGTCAGCATATGTGCTGTGTGACATTTAGAAACATGACTAAGTGTGTTTTAAACTAGTGATTGGAGTGCATTAGACCATGACTCAGCAAGCATACAGTGTCCCTGTCCTTGGTGACTCAGCTGATGAGCTTGATAGGGCATGAGACAGTGTAACTTAATGATCATGAGCTCATAGCTTGATAGGGCATGACAGCACCTCTGGATAATCATGACTCAGCACGGCTGGTAACATACGTGGTTCTGATGCCAGAGCACAGGTGCCAGGTGATTGCGGGGGCGGGGTATCCCTCTGACATGCAGGATAACACACTCTCATTGATCCTCCTCATCACCATGTCAGGGCTCTCTGCCAATCATAAGGAGGGCTCAGCATTACACACAGAAACTCACACTAACACACACATACACACACACATACACACACACACTTACTGAACATGAGGAGAGTAAATGAGATAGAGGCATTAGCCTTGGAGCTGAGTGCAGTAAAGGTGTACAGGCCCTGTTCCTGATAGTTGACTCTCCTGAGAAGCAGAGACGCCTCCCACCTGCAGTAAACACACAGACATATAAACAACAACAACAACAAGAACAACAAGTCCCAGTGACACCCAACACACACCCATGACCCAAAGCATTGACTAGTCTACCGATTTGACGAGTGTGAGTTGAGTGTGTGAGTTACAGACTGAGGAACATAAAAACTTCACAGCACAGAAATACACACACACACACACACACACACACACACTCACAGGAGCCATAAAAACAGAACAGCAATACAGAGCCACACCACAATAAGAGAGGAACAGGGAACTTCTGTGTGTGTGTGTAAGTGAGTGTGTGTGTGTGTGTGTGTGTGAGTCGTGCCTGTGTCATTTCTGTGTGTGGGCTCACAAACCCAGAGTGCTGAGTATTGTTCTTTCTGAGGCTAATATAACTGCAAACTCTGCAGTACAAGGACACAAGTGTGTGTGTGTGCATATTTATGTGCGTGTGTGTGTGTGTGTGTGGTGTTTGTGTCTGACCTGTGTGGCCCATGGCGGTAGAAGCGCTCCTCGTGAGTGGTGTTGTGTGTGGGTGCTATCCAGGTGTGTGTGTTGAGGGCGGGGTAAGCGTCGATCAGCAGCCGCACCTGTACGTCGTCCCCCTCCATCACCTCCAGCCTAGCCCCGCCCCCTTGCAGCTCCCACGGCTCCTGTACACGCACGTGCACATACGCCTCATCTGACCAATCACAGCACACAGGGGGCGGGATCAGCAGCAGACAGAAAGAAAGCTAATGTGGAAAAGATCATGGGAGTAAATGTGTCTGTGTGTGTGTGTGTGTGTGTGAGTGAGTGTGTGCATGCATGTGTGTGTGCGTGCGTTTGTGGTGTGTGTGAGTGTGTATGTGTATGTATGTGTGTAAGTGAGTGTGTGGGTGTGTGTGTATGTGTGTGTGTATGTGTGAGTGGTTCAGCTATGGTGTATGGAGTCTTGCCTCAGTGAGTGTATATATATTGGTGGAAAAGATATTGTCATCTATATTTTGTATACATATGTATGCTAACCTCAAGGTTGCATTGTGTGTGTGTGTGTGTGTGTGATACAGAGGCTCACCTGTTACTTGTAGGTGTGTTGTTGAGCTGTTGATTCCAGCTTCGTTGGTGCCCACGCAGGTGATGTTTCCGGAATCCTGGTGTGTCACTGCAGGGATGGTGAAGACACTCTCGATGGCCAGCTGACTGCCCTTAGACTGGACTTTGTCCTCCAAGACCCGCCCCTACAGCAGGGGGCAGAAGTGAGTGTGTGTGTGTGTGTGTGTGTGTGTGCGTGTGTTTCAACTTGCCAAGAGCCATTGTCTACAATTTCCTGACCTCCCTAAGAAATCCCTCATAGACTCACTTTTGGAAGCTCCTTTGGGTGAACAACTCGCTCTCACTCACGGATTACAGCCATGAATAATGTCAAGTTAGAGAAGGCTAACACTGGATGGGAAAAGAACTTGGAATTGGAATGGAAAGGAGTTGGAATTGAAAGAAGTCTGGATAAAAGCCTTGCAAAGAGTAAACAACAGAAGCTCCTGTGTGAGACTGGGTCTGATCCACACGGGAGTAGAGTAGAGAGTCTTCATTCTGTCCTAATGGAGACAGCAGATGTCCCAGATGTCCAACAGATACAGCTGATTTGACACATATGTTCTGGACATGTCAGAAACTGATTTTGGTCAGTAATATTTGAGGTGCTGTCTGGTGTCCTTGGGGTGACTTTACAAGCTTGTGCTGAGATTGCTATACTTGGTGCACCTGATATGGAAATGACCAGAGTTGGAGTTGGAGGAGAGGAGTTGTGTATCCAGGTGACGTTGTTAGTAGAAGTTGGGATTGTGTGTGTGTGTGTGTGTGTGTGTGTGTGTGCTTACATGTGAGGAGTTGTGTATCCAGGTGACGTTGTAGTAGAAGTTGGGATTGTGTGTGTGTGTGTGTGTGTGTGTGTGTGTGCTTACATGTGAGGAGTTGTGTATCCAGGTGTGGTTGTAGTAGAAGTTGGGATTGTGTGTGTGTGTGTGTGTGTGTGTGTGTGCTTACATGTGAGGAGTTGTGTATCCAGGTGACGTTGTAGTAGAAGTTGGGATTGTGTGTGTGTGTGTGTGTGTGTGTGTGCTTACATGTGAGGAGTTGTGTATCCAGGTGACGTTGTAGTAGAAGTTGGGGATTGTGTTGTGGTGGTGTGTGGTGTGTGTGTGGTGTTTGCTTACATGTGAGGAGTTGTGTATCCAGGTGACGTAGTAGAAGTTGGGATTGTGTGTGTGTGTGTGTGTGTGTGTGTGTGTGTGTGTGCTTCATGTGAGGATTGGTATCAGATGACTTGTATAGAAGTTGGGATTGTGTGTGTGTGTGTGTGTGTTTGTTTGTGTTCATGTAGGAGTTGTTCCAATGACGTTGTAGTAGAAGTTGGGATGTGTGTGTTGTGTGTGTGTGTGTGTGTGTGCTTACATGTGAGGAGTTGTGTATCCAGGTGACGTTGTAGTAGAAGTTGGGATTGTGTGTGTGTGTGTGTGTGTGTTTGTGTGTGTGCTTACATGTGAGGAGTTGTGTATCCAGATGACGTGTAGTAGAAGTTGGGATTGTGTGTGTGTGTGTGTGTGTGTGTGTGTGTGTGTGCTTACATGTGAGGAGTTGTGTATCCAGGTGACGTAGTAGAAGTTGGGATTGTGTGTGTGTGTGTGTGTGTGTGTGTGTGTGTGTGTGTGCTTACATGTGAGGAGTTGTGTATCCAGGTGACGTTGTAGTAGAAGTTGGGATTGTGTGTGTGTGTGTGTGTGTGTGTGTGTGTGTGTGTGCTTACATGTGAGGAGTTGTGTATCCAGGTGACGTTGTAGTAGAAGTTGGGGTTGTGGGTGGTGCAGCTGATCAATAGCTCCTCCCCCACAATGCGCACAAACTCTGTCTGCTTCAGGAACACGTAGGGTGGAGCCTGTAACCCTGGCAACCACATAGCGGCCAATAAGCACACACACAGACTTACACACCGATACACACAAATACACACACACATATACACACATGCACACACACACACATTGATCTTACTCTGAATGACATTGAGGCTGAATGTTTTGGAGAAGACCTCTTGACCCCCAGAGTGGACGGAACAGACGTAGTCTCCAGTGTGGGCGTGGCTCAGCTGCAGGAGCTTGACCCCACTGTGGGGGTCAGAGGTGAAGTTGAGGTCAGGGGGCGGGGCTGAGCCATTAGCCAATCGCAGCGTGACAGGAGCCAGGGCGGGGTTTGTGATGAGGCAGGGCAGGACGATGAAGTCGCCCTCCTTACGCACCAGACGGAACTTGCTGCTCGACACAACAAACAGGACGGCCGGGTCTGATGGAGACACGCAGCAACAGCAGTGTGTGTGAGACATACACCTACACCTCACCTCTGGCACAGATGTGCACTGTGAGACTGGTGTTGGTGTACACACACTTGTATGCGTACGTGTGTGTGTGTGTTTATACACACTCACCTCTGACATATACATGCACTGTGGAGTAGAGGTGTGTAAGACTGGTGTTGGTGTACACACACTTGTACGTTCCGGTGTGTTCTGCCTCTGCTTTGTTGACGCGGAATGTCTGATGATCTTTGCTGATGTTTCTTCCTGTGCTTGACTGACCTGGGACGCCAGGTAACCGGAGCGTCTCCATGACAACGCAGGACCAAAGGGGTTGTGACATCAATCACCACATCTGAGTCGCCAACTGGAGCTGATTTCCATTCGATTACAGGAGGTCGTATGACTACAACACACACACACACACACACACACACATATCCACACACACACACATACACACACAGACACGCAGAACAAATAACTACAGTCACCCTCTCTTTTTGTGTGTGTCTGTATGCGTGTGTGTGTTTGCATTTGTGTGTGTATGTGTGTGTGTGTGTGTGTGCGTGCGTGTATGTGTGTGAGAGAGAAAGGAGAGACAGAAACCCTCAGCATGCATACCATATGTATACCAACACACACTCTCTCTCTCTCTCTCACACACACACACACCAATATGAGAAGAGCTTCATATTCTTGTTTTTTCCTTAATGAAGAAGTGAGAATGACTGGTCAGCAACATCAATGACATACCCATAAACACACACACACACACACACACACTGCATAACACTTTTGAGATTACCACAGGTTAGACAACACCACACACACAACACACACACACACACTCTTCATAACACTCTGGGCTTGCACACCAATAGAAGACACAAGCACATTCTTGTGTGTTACAGATGCACATGTGCACAGAAAACACACATCTACAAATATAGATGATGAGGCTCGAAGATGAGGAGCAATCAATCAATCAATCAATCAGTTTATCTATCAAACACAGAAACTCCTGAAATGTTAATCAATCAATTAATTACAGATACTCCTGGGCTCTTATAAATCAGTCTATTACAGATACTCTTAATCAATCATCAATCAATCAATGATTGATAAAGTGTTCAGGAGTAGCACACACACACCACACACACACACACACACACAGTGAAAGAAAAAGAGATGAGTGACCAGATGTCCCCAAGGGTGCAGAAAACAGCAGTTTCTCCACTAGTGGTGCATTCAGTTACACACACACACACACACACACAACACACTATCAACTTCTTCAGAACGCCTAAACCACCACACACACCACACACACAACACACTCTCACCTCTTCAGAAGGCCTAAACCACCACACACACAACACACACACAACACACTCTCACCTCTTCAGAAGGCCTAAACCACCACACACACAACACACACACAACACACACTCACCTCTTCAGAACGCCTAAACCACCACACACACAACACACCCACAACACACCATCACCTCTTCAGAAGGCTAAACCACCACACACACAACACACACACAACACACACACAACACACTATCACCTCTTCAGAAGGCCTAAACCACCACACACACAACACACTATCTGCATTTGTCACAGCTTAAAGTCTGCAGGAACCTGGCTAGCTCCACTGCTGTGCCCTTGAGCAAGGCAACCCTAAGCTGCTCTAGGGGAGACTGGCCTAATGTAAGGCACTTAACCCTAAGCTGCTCTAGGGGAGACTGGCCCTAATGTAAGGCACTTAACCCTAAGCTGCTCTAGGGGAGACTGGCCCTAATGTAAGGCACTTAACCCTAAGCTGCTCTAGGGGAGACTGGCCCTAATGTAAGGCACTTAACCCTAAACTGCTCTAGGGAGACTGGCCCTGATGTAAGGCACTTAACCCTAAGCTGCTCTAGGGGAGACAGACTGGCCTGAACTGAATTGATAGTGGACAAAAAATGTAAGTGGCTTTGGATAAAAGCGTCTGCTAAGTGCATAATGTAAATGTAATGATGTCCTCATGTTGTTGTCCCTTGTTTCAAACTAGGCCACTGGGAGGGGCAATGGGGGAAGATGAGCCCCCTTTTCTTGGGAAGCGTAACCTGATGGAGTTGGGATTGGTAGGCAGAGGAAACCTTTGAGAAGGGGAAGGACGTGGCACAGGTGGTGAAAACCACTGAGTTCAGAGTTCATTTAGAGAGAAAACCTGAAAAGGAGAATATTCACATGCGTGTTCAGAGCTCCTCTACGCCGGAGGGGGCTGGACCAAATCAGGAATGATAGTGAGGGTAGATAGTGAGGGGTAGATATTGGGGGGTAGATAGTGGGGGGTAGATTGTGAGGGTGGATAGTGAGGGTTAGATAGTGGGGGGTAGATTGTGAGGGGTGGATAGTGAGGGGTGGATAGTGAGGGGTGGATAGTGAGGGTAGATAGTGAGGGGTAGATAGTGAGGGGTGGATAGTGAGGGGTGGATAGTGAGGGGTAGATTGTGGAGGGTAGATAGTGAGGGGTAGATAGTGAGGGGTAGATAGTGAAGGGTAGATAGTGAGGGGTAGATTGTGCCTGTTCATTGCTGCCAGTGCGGGCTGGCTGAAGCACACCAGAGGGGCAGTTTTCATAAAGATCTGTGGAACCCCAAAGATTTCACAGCTCGCTGTGCTCAGTGCTGACTAATACAACACTCTTCATCAGCACACACAAGTTCAAAGCCATGGTATGCTAGCTAGCTTTATCATTGCCCTTAGGGTATGCTAGCTAGCTTTTATCATTGCCCTTAGGGTATGCTAGCTCGCTTTTATCATTGCCCTTAGGGTATGATCGCTAGCTTTTATCATTGCCCTTAGGGTATGCTAGCTAGCTTTTATCATTGCCCTTAGGGTATGCTAGCTAGTTTTTATCATTGCCCTTAGGGTATGCTAGCTAGCTTTTGTCCTCCCCTCTAATATATGGTATGCTAACAGGCTAGCAGCAGCTCTTGATACTTGGCTGTTTTTGAAGATGCAGTTGGACGGTTGGCTGGTCTGCTCACACATGCAGCCAGCAACACAGGGACCAAAGGGACCAAAGGGACCCCTGGACTGGGTCCTCCACAGACACACACACAGCACAGACACAGCCTCCACTGACATACACACACACAGCACAGACACAGCCTCCACTGACATACACACACACAGCACAGACACAGCCTCCACTGACATACACACACAGCACAGACACAGCCTCCACTGACATACACACACAGCACAGACACATCTCTCCACTGACATACACACACACAGCACAGACACATCTCTCCACTGACATACACACACACAGCACAGACGTAGCCTCCACTGACAGACACACACACAGCACAGACACATCTCTCCACTGACATACACACACACAGCACAGACGTAGCCTCCACTGACAGACACACACACAGCACAGACACATCTCTCCACTGACATACACACACACAGCACAGACACACAGCCTCCACTGACAGACACATACACAGCACAGACACACAGCCTCCACTGACACACACACACAGCACAGACGCCGCCTTCACTGACATACACACACACAGCACAAACGCAGCCTTCACTGACATACACACATACAGCACAGAACACAGCCTCCACTGACATACACACACACCGCACAGACACACAGCCTTCACTGACATACACACACACAGCACAGACACACAGCCTCCACTGACATACACACACACCGCACAGACACACAGCCTTCACTGACATACATATACACAGCACAGACGCAGCCTCCACTGACATATACACACACAGCACAGACACACAGCCTTCACTGACAGACACACACACAGCACAGACACACAGCCTTCACTGACAGACTGCGTGCGTGTGTGTGCGTGTGTGTGTGTGTGTGTGTGTGTCTGAAATCTTACCTTGAGTAGCACAGGGTACCACGGCCATCATCAACAGCAGGTAAAGCATCCTGTCTTCTTTGTGTGTGTGTGTGTGTGTGTGTGTATGCGTGTCTGAGGCTCTGATGCACACAGAAGATAACAAAAGTGTCTGTTGTCTTGGGGTCTCTTGGAGGAATGAGAGGAGTGCTTCTCAACACACACTTCTCACAACACACACTTCTCTTTTCCAGCGCAGCAGGAACTCCAACTGATGAGTCAGACCTGGAGACAAGTTTGACAGACGTCAGGAGCCGTGCAGACACACACACACACACACACACACACACACCCCAGCATATCAGCCGCATGCAGAAGACTCATGGACACATGATTAACATAGAGGAGACAAACACACACTCACACAGGCTTGCACTCAAACACACACACACACACACACACACACACACACACACTCACTCACATACTCACATCGGTGTAGCTAGCACTCCCAAAACACACACCCAAAACAGAGTATGTCTCAAAAATACGATGGCTGGTAGTGAGGCTTTTGTAATCAAACACACACACATTATTGTGACTTCAATTAAACACACACATTATTGTGACTTCGATCAAACACACACACACATTATTGTGACTTCAATCAAACACACACACACATTATTGTGACTTCGATCAAACACACACACACATTATTGTGACTTCGATCATTCTGTCCTAAAGTCATATTTCTATCAACTGTTTCAGAATAGGGTCACACACAGCCATTGACCTCAGGTATAAACACACATTACAGACACACAGCCATTGACCTCAGGTATAAACACACATTATAGACACACAGCCATTGACCTCAGGTATAAACACACATTACAGACACACAGCCATTGACCTCAGGTATAAACACACATTACAGACACACAGCCATTGACCTCAGGTATAAACACACATTATAGACACACAGCCATTGACCTCAGGTATAAACACACATTACAGACACACAGCCATTGACCTCAGGTATAAACACACATTACAGACACACAGCCTGTAAATGGACACAGTAAATAAAAACAATAAACATCTGAAAGAACAGTAAATAAAAATAGTAAACAAATCCACTATGCCTGTATATTAAACCAGTAAACACCAATGGTAAATAAAAATAGTAAACAAATCCACTGTGGTGTCCACTAACAAGGGAACCACAAACCCATCACTTTAGAACCAGGCCTAAACAGAACACACACAGGATGAGGAATAACAAGAAAAAACACAACTAGAACGTATCTCAGAGCAAAGGAAAACAATCTAGACTCATCTGAGAACCCTACCTGGGCAGAGAGATATGTTAGAACGTTCTAGAACCATCCAGGAATCAGAGCCGTGCACAAGATCCAGCAGGAAGGTTCTGTAAGGAACACTATCTGTCGTGTCTGTTCAACAATGACTAGAATCTTCTAAACTCACACACACACACACACACACACGCACACACGCACACACACACACACACACACACACACACAAACACACAGAGTCCCCTTGATAAGCATTCCCTTTCCAGACACGCTTTAGTGAGACCAAACCCTAACATTTCAATCTGCAATGGTGTGTGTGTGCTCATGCTTCTGGGAATGTGTGTGTGTGTGCGTGTGTGCTTTTCTAAATGAGCCCTTTGACGTGTGTCTCAATCAGCTAGACAATGTGAGAGACCTCATGATGTGTGTGTGTGTGTGTGTGTGTGTGTGTCTGTGTATGTGTATGTGTGTTTGTATTAGAGCGAGAGAGAGAGAAGCAGAGGTCAAATCTGAGGACTATTAAAGATCCCATGATGCAGTGTGAATGATCTGTGATTGGGTGTTTGTCCGTGTGTGTGTGTCCGTGTGTGTGTGTCCGTGTGTGTGTGTGTGTATGGGGTGTTAATTGATTATTTGCTCTA
>PYXC01002319.1:0-15674 GCA_015244755.2 Tenualosa ilisha | reverse complement strand
CTTACTCACAGAATTTAGCTATAACCCTGTTAAGACCCAAAAGTGCAAAATGCAAATTCTTACAATTTTTAACTGGTTTATGATTTTGAGCAGGAGTGTGGTCAGGGGAGGATGAGTTTCTCTTCTATTATGCCAATAGCAGTCAATGACATACAGGTACTCATTGCAGCATGAGATGGTGCACCATCATGCATGAAGATGATTTTGTTACAGAAAGCACAGTTCTTCTTTTTTGTGCCATTGAAGAAACTGGTTAGTCAGAAACTCCACATACTTCACAGAGGTCATTTTCAACAACTTTAGTAACCTTTAAATGCCCTACATGTGTCATTTTCTGATATTCTTGGGGTAACATGGCAAAATGTCGAAATGTTCAGGTCGTATGAAAATGTATGCAGCCCACTGTACAATACAATCCATTGCAATATTGAATAAAAATGGCTGCTTAAGCTGGATGTGCTGTGTCTGGCGCTACTTGTGTATGCGTCATTGACATGACGCGCAAATTTTTTGTAGCAGAAATCAGGTGGTGCAACCACAGCTAATGCCACTGTTGTTAAAATATATTAACTATAAACATATTCTATATATTCTTATATATGAATAAGCAATGCAAACACAAAATGTGCATGTCATGCCAATGTCCCTTATTCTGTCATTTCTTTGTCTTCATCTTTGTCTATGGTCCTGTAAGACACTTACAGATATTCTTACTTGCAGTTGTTGCCCATACCTCCGCCACTCTTGCCCAGATCGCCACAAATCTGGAAAATCAATTTTGTATAAAAACAGCTCGCCTTCTATAGCAATACTGAAAATCTGTTTAAGCATTTAAAGTTTAGCATGAAGGTCTTGCCATTTTTCTGTCTTGTAGAACGGGATCACGCCCTCCTGCGTGCCGTGGTCAAGGTCTTGGTGAAGCAAAACAACTTGCTCCTCCTGGCCTTAACAGGACGCCAGCAGGTAGAAAGCCATGACATCTCTGAAGAATTCAGATTTCCCATGAATTCTGAGGATGACGTGACTAGAGTGGAGGAGCCAAACTTTTGAGGGCCTCATCTCCAAAACTGTTAGAGGCAGGAAGCAGGGCAGGGATTCTTTCAGTTGGCATCAAGAGGGTACCTGTACATGAAAAATTAGGCAAATCGAAGAGGGGTACCTGGGGAGGGTGTGTGAATTGACACGGAGTGACCCTTTTCCTTAGTAAAATACTGAACTATGAATTATGAAATCGATTCATTCTTTTTTAATAACCCTGTACTGTATGCATCTTGTCAATGTGAATCTGATGAACTTTGTACCGTTGTATTGCACTGCCGAAACTTGAAAATCAACTTTTATCTATTTACAGTAGGTGCATTAGCCGCCCATAAAATCTCTGCCAGCGACTGCGAGGCAGTTGTAAAGACCTGGCTCAAATGCAGTGGGGACAGGAGTGGAGGAAGGAAGAGGAGAGCAGAAAGACAGCAGCGAGGTATGAACAGCAAAAACAATTCAATTCTGCCACACAAAGCCTTTTGAACAAAAATCTTTTTTTGCTATCTTGGTAATCTTTTCAGGCATAAACAGTGACGTTATAGAGTGAGAATACCGTAGCTATAAAATACACACTACATTTGAATGCATTTAAGTCGTAGGCTAACAACTTCTCTGAATCGTTAACAATTTAACAGGACAGTATCAGCTCACAGCTAGTACTACACTAGATGATACATACGTAACATAATAAATCATACAAAACGTGGGAATACACATATGATTGCAAATGAAAACAGGGGGGGAAATACAGGATTCCCCTAATTAACACACATATTAATTGGGTTGATCGACAAATACTGTACAACACAGATCTGTAAAAACACAAGTGATTGCTAACCTGCTACATCTACGATGTGTAAGGGAGGTCGTCTCCCCTCAACTACTTTGCTCTACTCTGATTTTTAGAGTTTTATTGCTGATAATAATAATAAGAAGAAGAAGAAGTAGTGCGTGTCACTGCTGTCACACACAGCCAAAAATTGAGCAAGGTAGTTAGCGCATTCCACCTGCAGCCACGCAGTGTGAGAAAATTCTGCAGTATTGCTATCATTACGATACGTCTACATGCACAAAGCTTAAGTTAGAAAATAAGAAAGCTAAACATTACCTGTATCCACCGATTTGAACGTCTAACTGTGATGATCTTTATTCCAGGTGTCCAGCTGCAGAGATGTGTGCAGCCAACTGTTGTACAGCCACTAGTGGTGGACGTGGACGCGGACAGCGACGAAAGCGGAAGCAGCAGCAGCAGCCTGGACGAATGAGGACTCCCACACACTCGCCCACATTTATTTATTCTTCTTTTTAATTTTAAATATTCTAAACCTTCAATAAATTATTATACTACCAGTAGCATGTCTAGTGTAATTCCATACGATGTTTATGAGTTTCCTACAAAACAAATCTCATGGTAGGTTTAATTAAAATGAAATCATCGGGTAAAGTTGGCAATGGAAAAAGAAATTATTGGCTAAAAGCTATAAGTCAACGTTGGCAATCGTTGGGAATTCCAACGCATTTTTGCCTTTTGACGACGTCGGCCCAACGTGTCCCCGGCGGCCTAAATTATGTTGCCCACTGTTGGCAAGTGATGTATGGCCAACGTGTGTTTGCTATCTGGGAAAGTGCTTAAAACTAAACAGGAGCACTCAAACCAGTTATGCTGTAGAAAGTCTTACGAGAGGCAATTATCGAACTTCAACAAAACACTAGATCCGCTCAAGCGGCGCGATACAGTTGCATACAAGGACAAGAAAACGATAGCAGCCACTTAAACAAACCAAAGGCTAACCCACGAATGGCTAGTCGATTCGACAAACAAATACCAACACAAATTCAAAACTAATTAGCAGCTCGCTACACAAACTGCTTTAAGATTACTAATCTCCACAAACACCATACAGTTCTAAACACATAACGCCACAGGTAACAAAACTAAACAGCTCCCGGACGAGCCCCCAACTGTTACATACACCGATAATCCACCCTACGGTCCACCGAGCGCTTGCCGCAAGCAAAACAGTCACCGCAAACAACAAAAGAAGACAAACAGAGGGTACAAAGCTAGCTCATTTACCTAATGCGTTGTCTAGGGGTCTTACCTACACGCTAGCTAGGACTGTTGGTTGTAACTTGCCTTGTGTGTCTGAGCTTAACTCGGACGTGATCCTGAATCAATGGCGTAGGTGGTAATGGATGCAACTAAACCTGAGAAGACCGTAGGAGTGCAGCTTACCGGGGAATTGGAATTTGGCTCGGCAAAACAGAATCGGGCGCATTTCAGTTTTCCAGCAGTAAGGAGAGCCATCGGCTTGACTTCGGCAAAACACTCATTGGCCTAATACACTCGGGTATTCACCTTATGCGCTGAGCGTTCTATTTCCCATGATACATTGTGGCTCAACGGACACGTACTGTTTGCTACTTCCGGTTGATGTTTGTTTACGTTGAAGCTATATGGAGGCTAGCGGCTAACACTTGTGGTGAGAGCACTTATAACTCCATTAAGCCTTGAAGATGGCACATAAACGATGAATTAGTTAGCGATAAATGTGGATTTGACGGTCAGCTTATTCGTATTCCGCATCCTTCTAAACTAGCGAGATGGGTGGATGATATGAGGCTATTGCCAGCAGTCAGCCATGTTGATATCATCAACTACTCTGTCCTGTCAGAGGGTGTTGATGGTGAAGAACTACTGAGAAGTTCTGAGGCATACAGTTATTTTCACAGCAATAAAGTGGGGCGTGTTTTGGTACACACACATGGTAATTATGTGCTTTTGAAAGTGGAGGTGGAGAGGAGCCAAAGCATTAGCCAGGCTAAACATAGCGCTTGGGCTACGGTACAACAAAGCAGAGTAGTGGAGACATTGGGATGCTCCTGTATTGCCGGTTTAGGGAGATCGTGCAGTCATGCAGCAGCTGTTCTGTGGAAGTATAGATATATTGTTGTTCTATATATTTTCCCTGTACGAATTATAAATAAAATTTTCATAATTGAGTCATTCTGCATGGTGTTTTCCGGAGTACCGCTCTGAGGTGCTGAATAAGATGATCCATTGACCATCAAAATAGGTTCCCTTGCTGTGTTGTTATTACAGATTGAGAATGCAGTTATCACTGGAAAAACAGGGCTTGCTTGTACTGATGCACAGCGCAGTTGGAATGAAGGGACAGTCAGAAATCTTGAGCTAAAACCACTCCAAGACATCAGATTCAGCCACCACAGGGCAGGGAGCGAATTTCACGAAAGTATCTTGCAAGCACACCCTCTACCTCCCACCTCACAGTATCTGTCTCTTTCTGAGTCTGACTGGACTGGACTGACTGACTGGAAAAGCTGGGTCACATTTCTGGATATGTGTTAGACAGCTGACCTGTAAGGAAAAGTGATGATGACACAAAGGAGCTGCATCAGAATTGTCACCCTGACTACCCTAATAATTGCACTGACCTGTGTTGGATATTTGGCAAGTGCTATTTGTTGGGGTAATTTCAGTGACATTTTCATCTGGGATTCCCATTAAACATCACCACACTGAGAAAGTGACACACTGAAATCACTTCAATTGACAGCACTAGTTCTTCAACATAATGAAAAGTGCTTCTCTTTGGGGTAGTCCCAGTAGTGGGCATCACCGTTTTCATATTTGTTTGGCGCATATTCTTTCAGCACAGAATCAGTCAGGAGAAATTTATTCAGAGTAAGGAGACAGACGGATACTTCAACTTTAGTGTCTTTCTCATAAAATGCAAAAGAAAGTGCTATCAAGTTGGGGTGTTGGTCTGGATTCACCAGGCAGACAGAAAAATAACCTTTCCCTGGTCTAAACTTTTGTTCTGAAAACTTTCCTCAAACAGAGGCGTTGATTTGAAAAGTACATAAATAAGTGCTTCTCTTTGGGGTAGCTTGATGGAGATGATTCCTCAGTGTTGTGGCTAAAACATGATGCCTGTTGTTACACTGCTTAGCATAGAGATTCTTTTGACATAGACAATATGATGATGCATATAGAACTTCCATAAGCACTCTGTCAGAATCAGTACCCTAGCCAGCAGTGTCATTTTAACATGAACTGGCAACAGCATTTGGATTTGTCTTAATCTCTCCATCATTTCCTTGGATAAACGTGTGAATTTTCTGCACATGAGAAAGGCCGATTTGCATGCAGATCAATTTCTGCCATTTAAGGGTGTGGTTCAGGGAGGAGCTGTGAATTGCTCAGGTATGATAGGGCCACAGAATATGCTTTAAATGTGTGCAGCAGAAACATTTCTCCACTTTACCAGACCTGCATGTATAATCCACAGTCTCTTGGTGCTTGGAGGATATCCAGAAAATGGACTGGGAAAGCTGGGTCACATTTCTGGATATGTGTTAGACAGCTGACCTGTAAGGAAAAGTGATGATGACACAAAGGAGCTGCATCAGAATTGTCACCCTGACTACCCTAACAATGGCACTGACCTGTGTTGGATATTTGGCAAGTGCTATTTGTTGGGGTAATTTCAGTGACATTTTCATCTGAGATTCCTATTAAACATCACCACACTGAGAAAGGGACACACTGAAATCACTTCAAATGGCAGCACTAGTTCTTCAACATAATGAAAAGTGCTTCTCTTTGGGGTAGTACAAGTAGTGGGCATCACCGTTTTCATATTTGTTTGATGCATATTCTTTCAGCACAGAATCAGTCCGGAGAAATTTATTCAGAGCAAGGAGACAGACACTTCAACTTTAGTGTCTCTCTCATAAAATGCAAAAGAAAGTGCTATCAAGTTGGGCTGTTGGTCTGGAGTCATCAGGCAGACAGAAAAATAGCCTTTCCCTGCTCTAAACTGTTGTTCTGAAAAGTTTCCTCAAACAGAGGCATTGATTTGAAAAGTACATAAATAAGTGCTTCTCTTTGGGGTAGCTTGATGGAGATGATTCCTCAGTGTTGTGGCTAAAAACCTGATGCCTTTTGTTACACTGCTTAGCATAGAGGTTCTTTTGACATACACAAAATGATGATGCACATAGAACTTCCATAAGCACTCTGTCAGAATCAGTACCCGAGCCAGCAGTGTCATTTTAACATGAACTGGCAACAGCATTTGGATTGGTCTTAATCTCTCCAACATTTCCTTGGATAAACGTGTGAATTTTTTGCACATGACAAAGGCAGATTTGCATGCTGATCAATTTCTGCCCTTTAAGGGTGTGTTTCAGGTAGGAGCTGTGAATTGCTCAGGTATGATGGAGCCACAGCATATGCTTTAAATGTGTGCAGCAGAAACATTTCTCTACTTTACCAGACCTGCATGTATAATCCACAGTCTCTTGGTGCTTGGAGGATATCCAGAAAATGGACTGGGAAAGCTGGGTCACATTTCTGGATATGTGTTAGACAGCTGACCTGTAAGGAAAAGTGATGATGACACAAAGGAGCTGCATCAGAATTGTCACCCTGACTACCCTAACAATGGCACTGACCTGTGTTGGATATTTGGCAAGTGCTATTTGTTGGGGTAATTTCAGTGACATTTTCATCTGAGATTCCTATTAAACATCACCACACTGAGAAAGGGACACACTGAAATCACTTCAAATGGCAGCACTAGTTCTTCAACATAATGAAAAGTACTTCTCTTTGGGGTAGTACAAGTAGTGGGCATCACCGTTTTCATATTTGTTTGATGCATATTCTTTCAGCACAGAATCAGTCCGGAGAAATTTATTCAGAGCAAGGAGACAGACACTTCAACTTTAGTGTCTCTCTCATAAAATGCAAAAGAAAGTGCTATCAAGTTGGGCTGTTGGTCTGGAGTCATCAGGCAGACAGAAAAATAGCCTTTCCCTGCTCTAAACTGTTGTTCTGAAAAGTTTCCTCAAACAGAGGCATTGATTTGAAAAGTACATAAATAAGTGCTTCTCTTTGGGGTAGCTTGATGGAGATGATTCCTCAGTGTTGTGGCTAAAAACCTGATGCCTTTTGTTACACTGCTTAGCATAGAGGTTCTTTTGACATACACAAAATGATGATGCAAATAGAACTTCCATGAGCACTCTGTCAGAATCAGTACCCTAGCCAGCAGTGTCATTTTAACATGAACTGGCAACAGCATTTGGATTGGTCTTAATCTCTCCAACATTTCCTTGGATAAACGTGTGAATTTTTTGCACATGACAAAGGCAGATTTGCATGCTGATCAATTTCTGCCCTTTAAGGGTGTGTTTCAGGGAGGAGCTGTGAATTGCTCAGGTATGATGGAGCCACAGCATATGCTTTAAATGTGTGCAGCAGAAACATTTCTCCACTTTACCAGACCTGCATATATAATCCACAGTCTCTTGTTGCTTGGAGGATATCCAGAAAATGGACTGGGAAAGCTGGGTCACATTTCTGGATATGTATTAGACAGCTGACCTGTAAGGAAAAGTGATGATGACACAAAGGAGCTGCATCAGAATTGTCACCCTGACTACCCTAATAATGGCACTGACCTGTGTTGGATATTTGGCAAGTGCTATTTGTTGGGCTAATTTCAGTGACATTTTCATCTGGGATTCCTATTCAACATCACCACACTGAGAAAGGGACACACTGAAATCACTTCAAATGGCAGCACTAGTTCTTCAACATAATGAAAAGTGCTTCTCTTTGGGGTAGTCCACTAGTGGGCATCACCGTTTTCATATTTGTTTGGCGCATATTCTTTCAGCACAGAATCAGTCAGGAGAAATTTATTCAGAGTAAGGAGACAGACGGATACTTCAACTTTAGTGTCTTTCTCATAAAATGCAAAAGAAAGTGCTATCAAGTTGGGGTGTTGGTCTGGATTCACCAGGCAGACAGAAAAATAACCTTTCCCTGGTCTAAACTTTTGTTCTGAAAACTTTCCTCAAACAGAGGCGTTGATTTGAAAAGTACATAAATAAGTGCTTCTCTTTGGGGTAGCTTGATGGAGATGATTCCTCAGTGTTGTGGCTAAAAACATGATGCCTGTTGTTACACTGCTTAGCATAGAGATTCTTTTGAGATAGACAATATGATGATGCATATAGAACTTCCATAAGCACTCTGTCAGAATCAGTACCCTAGCCAGCAGTGTCATTTTAACATGAACTGGCAACAGCATTTGGATTGGTCTTAATCTCTCCATGATTTCCTTGGATAAACGTGTGCATTTTTTGCCCATGACAAAGGCAGATTTGCATGCTGATCAATTTCTGCCATTCAAGGGTGTGTTTCAGGGAGGAGCTGTGAATTGCTCAGGTATGATAGGGCCACAGGATATGCTTTAAATGTGTGCAGCAGAAACATTTCTCCACTTTACCAGACCTGCATATATAATCCACAGTCTCTTGGTGCTTGGAGGATATCCAGAAAATGGACTGGAAAAGCTGGGTCACATTTCTGGATATGTGTTAGACAGCTGACCTGTAAGGAAAAGTGATGATGACACAAAGGAGCTGCATCAGAATTGTCACCCTGACTACCCTAATAATTGCACTGACCTGTGTTGGATATTTGGCAAGTGCTATTTGTTGGGGTAATTTCAGTGACATTTTCATCTGGGATTCCCATTAAACATCACCACACTGAGAAAGTGACACACTGAAATCACTTCATTTGACAGCACTAGTTCTTCAACATAATGAAAAGTGCTTCTCTTTGGGGTAGTCCCACTAGTGGGCATCACCGTTTTCATATTTGTTTGGCGCATATTCTTTCAGCACAGAATCAGTCAGGAGAAATTTATTCAGAGTAAGGAGACAGACGGATACTTCAACTTTAGTGTCTTTCTCATAAAATGCAAAAGAAAGTGCTATCAAGTTGGGGTGTTGGTCTGGATTCACCAGGCAGACAGAAAAATAACCTTTCCCTGGTCTAAACTTTTGTTCTGAAAACTTTCCTCAAACAGAGGCGTTGATTTGAAAAGTACATAAATAAGTGCTTCTCTTTGGGGTAGCTTGATGGAGATGATTCCTCAGTGTTGTGGCTAAAAACATGATGCCTGTTGTTACACTGCTTAGCATAGAGATTCTTTTGACATAGACAATATGATGATGCATATAGAACTTCCATAAGCACTCTGTCAGAATCAGTACCCTAGCCAGCAGTGTCATTTTAACATGAACTGGCAACAGCATTTGGATTGGTCTTAATCTCTCCATCATTTCCTTGGATAAACGTGTGAATTTTCTGCACATGAGAAAGGCAGATTTGCATGCAGATCAATTTCTGCCATTTAAGGGTGTGGTTCAGGGAGGAGCTGTGAATTGCTCAGGTATGATAGGGCCACAGGATATGCTTTAAATGTGTGCAGCAGAAACATTTCTCCACTTTACCAGACCTGCATGTATAATCCACAGTCTCTTGGTGCTTGGAGGATATCCAGAAAATGGACTGGGAAAGCTGGGTCACATTTCTGGATATGTGTTAGACAGCTGACCTGTAAGAAAAAGTGATGATGACACAAAGGAGCTGCATCAGAATTGTCACCCTGACTACCCTAACAATGGCACTGACCTGTGTTGGATATTTGGCAAGTGCTATTTGTTGGGGTAATTTCAGTGACATTTTCATCTGAGATTCCTATTAAACATCACCACACTGAGAAAGGGACACACTGAAATCACTTCAAATGGCAGCACTAGTTCTTCAACATAATGAAAAGTGCTTCTCTTTGGGGTAGTCCAAGTAGTGGGCATCACCGTTTTCATATGTGTTTGATGCATATTCTTTCAGCACAGAATCAGTCCGGAGAAATTTATTCAGAGCAAGGAGACAGACAATTCAACTTTAGTGTCTCTCTCATAAAATGCAAAAGAAAGTGCTATCAAGTTGGGGTGTTGGTCTAGATTCATCAGGCAGACAGAAAAATAGCCCTTTTCTATTCTAAACTGTTGTTCTGAAAAGTTTCTTTAGATAGAGGCATTGATTTGAAAAGTATATAAATAAGTGCTTCTCTTTGGGGTAGCTTGATGGAGATGATTCCTCAGTGTTGTGGCTAAAAACCTGATGCCTTTTGTTACACTGCTTATTATAGAGGTTCTTTTGACGTAGACAAAATGATGATGCATATAGAACTTCCATAAGCACTCTGTCAGAACCAGTACCCTAGCCAGCAGTGTCATTTTAACATGAACTGGCAACAGCATTTGGATTGGTCTTAATCTCTCCATCATTTCCTTGGGCAAACGTGTGAATTTTTTGCACTTGACAAAGGCAGATTTGCATGCTGATCAATGTCTGCCATTTAAGGGTGTGTTTCAGGGAGGAGCTGTGAATTGCTCAGGTATGATAGAGCCACAGGATATGCTTTAAATGTGTACAGCAGAAACATTTCTCCACTTTACCATACCTGCATATATAATCCACAGTCTCTTGGTGCTTGAAGGATATCCAGAAAATGGACTGGGAAAGCAGGGTCACATTTCTGGATATGTATTAGACAGCTGACCTGTAAGGAAAAGTGATGATGACACAAAGGAGCTGCATCAGAATTGTCACCCTGACTACCCTAATAATGGCACTGACCTGTGTTGGATATTTGGCAAGTGCTATTTGTTGGGCTAATTTCAGTGACATTTTCATCTGGGATTCCTATTAAACATCACCACACTGAGAAAGGGACACACTGAAATCACTTCAAATGGCAGCACTAGTTCTTCAACATAATGAAAAGTGCTTCTCTTTGGGGTAGTACAAGTAGTTGGCATCACCGTTTTCATATTTGTTTTATGCATATTCTTTCAGCACAGAATCAGTCCGGAGAAATTTATTCAGAGCAAGGAGACAGACAATTCAACTTTAGTGTCTCTCTCATAAAATGCAAAAGAAAGTGCTATCAAGTTGGGGTGTTGATCTGGATTCATCGTGCAGACAGAAAAATAGCCTTTCCCTGCTCTAAACTGTTGTTCTGAAAAGTTTCCTCAAACAGAGGCATTGATTTGAAAAGTACATAAATAAGTGCTTTTCTTTGGGGTAGCTTGATGGAGATGATTCCTCAGTGTTGTGGCTAAAAACCTGATGCCTTTTGTTACACTGCTTAGCATAGAGGTTCTTTTGACATAGACAAAATGATGATGCATATAGAACTTCCATAAGCACTCTGTCAGAATCAGTACCCTAGCCAGCAGTGTCATTTTAACATGAACTGGCAACAGCATTTGGATTGGTCTTAATCTCTCCATCATTTCCTTGGATAAACGTGTGAATTTTTTGCACATGACAAAGGCAGATTTGCATGCAGATCAATTTCTGCCATTTAAGGGTGTGTTTCAGGGAGGAGCTGTGAATTGCTCAGGTATGATAGAGCCACAGGATATGCTTTAAATGTGTGCAGCAGAAACATTTCTCCACTTTACCAGACCTGCATATATAATCCACAGTCTCTTGTTGCTTGGAGGATATCCAGAAAATGGACTGGGAAAGCTGGGTCACATTTCTGGATATGTATGAGACAGCTGACCTGTAAGGAGAAGTGATGATGACACAAAGGAGCTGCATCAGAATTGTCACCCTGACTACCTAGATAATGGCACTGACCTGTGTTGGATATTTGGCAAGTGCTATTTGTTGGGGTAATTTCATTGACATTTTCATCTGGGATTCCTATTAAACATCACCACACTGAGAAAGGGACACACTGAAATCACTTCAAATTGCAGCACTAGTTCTTCAACATAATGAAAAGTGCTTCTCTTTGGGGTAGTCCATGTAGTGGGCATCACCGTTTTCATATTTGTTTGGCGCATATTCTTTCAGCACAGAATCAGTCAGGAGAAATTTATTCAGAGTAAGGAGACAGACGGATACTTCAACTTTAGTGTCTTTCTCATAAAATGCAAAAGAAAGTGCTATCAAGTTGGGGTGTTGGTCTGGATTCACCAGGCAGACAGAAAAATAACCTTTCCCTGGTCTAAACTTTTGTTCTGAAAACTTTCCTCAAACAGAGGCATTGATTTGAAAAGTACATAAATAAGTGCTTCTCTTTGGGGTAGCTTGATGGAGATGATTCCTCAGTGTTGTGGCTAAAAACCTGATGCCTTTTGTTACACTGCTTAGCATAGAGGTTCTTTTGACATAGACAAAATGATGATGCATATAGAACTTCCATAAGCACTCTGTCAGAATCAGTACCCTAGCCAGCAGTGTCATTTTACACCTGTGGTGAGAGCATATATAACTCCATTAAGCCTTGAAGATGGCACATAAACGATGAATTAGTTAGCGATAAACGTGGATTTGACGGTCAGCTTATTCGTATTCCGCATCCTTCTAAACTAGCGAGATGGGTGGATGATATGAGGCTATTGCCAGCAGTCAGCCATGTTGATATCATCAACTACTCTGTCCTGTCAGAGGGTGTTGATGGTGAAGAACTTCTGAGAAGTTCTGAGGCATACAGTTATTTTCACAGCAATAAAGTGGGGCGTGTTTTGGTACACACACATGGGCTACCCAAGGCTAAACATAGCGCTTGGGCTACGATACAACAAAGCGGAGTAGTGGAGACATTAGGATGCTCCTGTATTGCCGGTTTAGGGAGATTGTGCAGTCATGCAGCAGTTGTTCTGTGGAAGGTATGGATATATTGTTGTTCTATATATTTTCCCTGTACGAATTATAAATAAAAATTTCATAATTGAGTCATTCTGCATGGTGTTTTCCAGAGTACCGCTCTTAGGTGCTGAATAAGATGATCCATTGGCCATCAAAATAGGTTCCCTTGCTGTGTTGTTATTACAGATTGAGAATGCAGTTATCACTGGAAAAACAGGGCTTGCTTGTACTGATGCACAGCGCAGTTGGAATGAAGGGACAGTCAGAAATCTTGAGCTAAAACCACTCCAAGACATCAGATTCAGCCGCCACAGGGCAGGGAGCGAATTTAACGAAAGTATCTTGCAAGCACACCCTCTACCTCCCACCTCACGATATCTGTCTCTTTCTGAGTTTAAAGAGCTTGTTGATAGTGATCCAGCACAACCACTGTTCCTACTAAAGAACTGTCTGTTGGGCAAGTGCTACAGCATTAATCCTGTTGCCCAACCCAATCTTGCAAACACTGCAGTTGATGTCCGGTTAGTAGGACCGCATCAGACTCACAACTGTCCTGACATTCTATGTGAGCCATGCAAAGCCTTCTGTGAGTTGTTTGTGCAGGTGAACAACACACAGGCGGCTAGGTTGGAGTTGGAGACAAGACAGCAGAGTGCTTCAGAACTGTGGCACAGTGCAAGAAAATTGAGATTAACAGCCAGCTCTGCTAAAAAGGTTCCATCCAAAGCATCCACCAATCCTGATAAATTTCTGGGAGAGCACATGTACCCCTCATTTTGTGGTAACTATACCACGTACTATGGAAAGGAGAATGCCAGACACTGGCACAATTCACCACCGCCAGCCCCAGGGGCTTGGTGGTGCCGCCCTGTGGACGCGCCCGGTACTGCAAACACCAGGCTTGGCCCAGAGGCCAGGGACTGACTGCCAGACACTGCCCCTGCCCCCGCCTTACTCCCAGCACACAATTAACCACCGCCAGCCCCAGGGGGCCTGGTGGCGCCGCCCTGTGGACGCGCCCGGTACTGCAAACACCAGGCTTGGCCCCAAAGGCCAGGGACTGACCGCCAGACACTGCCCCTGCCCCAGCCCTACTCCAAGCACACGATTAACCCCCGCCAGCCCCTGCCCATGCCCCAAACCTAACCCTTGGCCCGTGCACCCAAGGACTGACTGCCAGACACTGCCCCTGCCCCAGCCCTACTCCAAGCACACGATTAACCCCCGCCAGCCCCTGCCCATGCCCCAAACCTAACCCTTGGCCTGTGCACCCAAGGACTGACTGCCAGACACTGCCCCTGCCCCAGCCCTTCTCCCAGCACACGATTAACCCCCGCCAGCCCCTGCCCATGCCCCAAACCTAACCCTTGGCCCGTGCACCCAAGGACTGACTGCCAGACACTGCCCCTGCCCCAGCCCTTCTCCCAGCACACGATTAACCCCCGCCAGTCCCTGCCCATACCCCAAACCTAACCCTTGGCCCGTGCACCCAAGGACTAACTGCCAGACACTGCCCCTGCCCCAGCCCTTCTCCCAGCACACAGTTAGCCACCTCCAGCGCCTGCCCGTGGCCCAAACCTAACCCTAGCCCACACCCCAACCATAGCCCCACACCCCAACCCTCACCCCCAGCCCAATGCCCACAGCCTAAACCCAGCAGCAACGCCCAAGGACTGGCCGTCAGACGCTTGCCCGGCCCCAGCCCAACGCCCAGCACACAGTTAGCCACCCCAGCGCCTGCCCGTGGCCCAAACCTAAACCTAGCCCCACACCCCAACCATAGCCCCACACCCCAACCCTCACCCCCAGCCCAATGCCCACAGCCTAAACCCAGCAGCAACGCCCAAGGACTGGCCGTCAGAGCTTGCCCGGCCCCAGCCCAACGCCCAGCACACAGTTAGTCACCCCAGCGCCTGCCCGTGGCCCAAACCTAAACCTAGCCCCACACCCCAACCATAGCCCCACACCCCAACCCTCACCCCCAGCCCAATGCCCACAGCCTAAACCCAGCAGCAACGCCCAAGGACTGGCCGTCAGACGCTTGCCCGGCCCCAGCCCAACGCCCAGCACACAGTTAGCCACCCCCAGCGCCTGCCCGTGGCCCAAACCTAAACCTAGCCCCACACCCCAACCATAGCCCCACACCCCAACCCTCACCCCCAGCCCAATGCCCACAGCCTAAACCCAGCAGCAACGCCCAAGGACTGGCCGTCAGACGCTTGCCCGGCCCCAGCCCAACGCCCAGCACACAGTTAGTCACCCCAGCGCCTGCCCGTGGCCCAAACCTAAACCTAGCCCCACACCCCAACCATAGCCCCACACCCCAACCCTCACCCCCAGCCCAATGCCCACAGCCTAAACCCAGCAGCAACGCCCAAGGACTGGCCGTCAGACGCTTGCCCGGCCCCAGCCCAACGCCCAGCACACAGTTAGTCACCCCAGCGCCTGCCCGTGGCCCAAACCTAAACCTAGCCCCACACCCCAACCATAGCCCCACACCCCAACCCTCACCCCCAGCCCAATGCCCACAGCCTAAACCCAGCAGCAACGCCCAAGGACTGCCGTCAGACGCTTGCCCGGCCCCAGCCCAACGCCCAGCACACAGTTAGCCACCTCCAGCGCCTGCCCGTGGCCCAAACCTAAACCTAGCCCACACCCCAACCATAGCCCCACACCCCAACCCTCACCCCAGCCCAATGCCCACAGCCTAAACCCAGCAGCAACGCCCAAGGACTGGCCGTCAGATGCTTGCCCGGCCCCAGCCCAACGCCCAGCACACAGTTAGCCACCTCCAGCGCCTGCCGTGGCCCAAACTAAACCTAGCCCCACACCCCAACCATAGCCCCACACCCCAACCCTCACCCCCAGCCAATGCCCACAGCCTAAACCCAGCCAGCAACGCCCAAGGAACTGGCCGTCAGACGCTTGCCCGGCCCCAGCCCAACGCCCAGCACAGTTAGTCACCCCCAGCGCCTGCCCGTGGCCCAAACCTAAACCTAGCCCCACACCCCAACCATAGCCCCACACCCCAACCCTCACCCCCAGCCCAATGCCCACAGCCTAAACCCAGCAGCAA
>PYXC01002318.1:0-18380 GCA_015244755.2 Tenualosa ilisha | reverse complement strand
TGAAACATTTCCTTAAGGTATGATTACTTTTCTATGCATTTGAAATGTAAAATCTCGTTTTTTTTACCCACTTTGAAATACAGATGTTTTTTACACTGTGTGTATAATAATTCTCTTCCCCCGCAGAAATAGTCATCACAGTCCTCATGATGAAGGCTCTCACAGTTTCTGCTGTACTCTGTCTCATCTTCAGCTACACGGCAGCAGCTGAAGGTAAGACTCAGCTTCACGTGCTAACAATCACCTTCTTCAGTTTTCGTAAAAGGGACGCATAATTGAAATTCAACAGGGAGTAGAGTAATACAGTCTATCTGTCATTGTGCTTCCAGTGATGGCTGTCCAAGAAACACCCAAACAGGCAAGACTGCTCCAGGTGAGTACAAACTATAACGTCAGGTGCTGTTAGGAATCAGTGTCTAGCCTTTTGTGCCTTAAAAACCAGGTCATCTGCACAGGAAATAACAATTTCCTTTCGTCTGTCTAGTACTACAGGCAGCAGAGGATATGCAGGGCTTTGAAGCTGTTGCCTCATCAGGTACTGTAAAATGTCATTATTTATTTATAAGGTTTAGCCACAATTATTTGTGTTGCCATAAAATATCATAAACAGCTCTGAGGGGTTGTATACTTATTGTATAATCAGTGCTTCACAAGTCATTGACTGTGTTTACATGCACAGCACATTTGGAGTTCGATCAATATTCTGATTAAACCAAGATCCTGAAAAGAAAGGAAAAGTAGAAAAAAAAATCCCAATTTTCATGCCAATCAATATTCTGAATCAGCTATGTACTGCACATTGAAAACGGGTAAATGGCAAGCTGTTCCCTGAGATTTTGTGTTTTTTATGCCTTTGAGAAGCTGAAAGATAGCTACTAAACTCTATCTGAACATTTCTGCACATCGCACATACGCGCAAAATAAACAAAAGGGTTTATTAGACCTTCCTAAGACACTGTGGCGGCTCAAACCACTAAATGCTTGCAATAAAAGAGGTAAAAAACCTTTTTCATCTTCTGGTTGACAGGGATTATTTGGGTTTTTAGAAATCAGAATATGGAGATATAAATCAGTGCTAACACAGTTAACGTCACATGTGTAGGCTATAAAGCAGAAGCAGTCAGAAGCTTTGCAAACGCTCAGAATTAAATCTGTGGGTTGCATCTAGACATGATGGTACATCGTTGATGTGTTCAATTGACTGCTCTATAACTCTGGAAAATGACCAAATAACATTTTTCTTAATCAGAGATCGCTGAAGAGGAGACTGCTGCAGGTAAATTCAAGTTATTATGAAAACTAATGCCAATTGGGGCAAACAAATGAAAATGTAATTGTTATCAATAGGGGTGTAGACTATTTTGTAAGTTTTAGATATCTAACAAAATGTCCTAATCTGCACTCCCCAGCTGCCAGAAGGTTCTGTCCTTCCGGCTGGTTCAATCATGGGGACCGTTGTTACCTGTACGTCGGTACACACGAGACCTGGATGAATGCCGAGGTACAATCATTATTTTCCTTACCACACTCATGTTTAAACACACACAAAGGAATGTGTGTGTATGATAGACATCTTAAAATGAATGAGTGATTGACTGCTGTTTGCATTTGGCCATGCAGAAACACTGTGTGAACCAGGGGGCAGCACTTGCCTCTGTGCGAAGCCCAGATGAGTACAACTTCCTCCAGAATCTGATTTCAAGTGGCACAGAAACAAGTGGCCTGGCTGGGTGGATTTACTTCCAGGTGAGCATTTCAGTTCAGATAACTTCAGCTTATTCTATTTTCAGTCTAATTCTTCACATTGAAATGGTGTTCATTGTTGATAAACAGAGATTTAAATATTTTTAATACAAAAAAAGGCCACAGATAAAGCATATCTCAGTGCTTAGAGGAAAAAAAAACTTATCTCAAACCAACTTGGCAGGGTGAATGGATGTGGATCGACAGGACAGGATTTTACTACACCAACTGGGAACTCCCAGCAAGTGACACATACAACACATGCATATTCATGCGTGCAAAAGGTAAATCAAAAAGGCCATAGCTTCATGAGCTCATGAAATTTGAAATTATACAGACCATAATTCTTTTTTCCCATTTGTTCATTATTTCATTCGTTACAGGTGGCTGGTCAAATACTAACTGTGGAAGTTCCGAGGGCTTACCATTTTTTCTGCGCTCTAAATTTGAATTCTTGTTAGTTGAATAACATGTGTCAATAAAAGTGTTTTGGTCATAAAATACAGTATGTGTCTCATATGTGTTATGTTCAAATTCATTCCCAAACTCTGGTGATGTAAGGGTATGTGCTCTAAAGTTGCCTTGTCTCAAAGCTATATTCCAGATAACGAGGGTCTGAAGCTCTTTGTTATTTACTCAATGGCCAGTAAAATTTGTATGCTCCTAGAATCGGTGGACAGACAGTAGATGTCAATGAACATATGTATTTCATATGTAATGATATGAAATTGTATTATTGCATAACATGCCCTGCCCTGCCCTTACTAAAACACTATGGGCCATTGACTTGTTTTAGGTGTTTGACCAGGTGTGTGTGTGAGAGAGAAAGAAAGAAAGAAAGAAAGAAAGAAAGAAAGAAAGAAAGAAAGAAAGAAAGAAAGAAAGGGAGAGACAGGAGAGAAAGAGAGCAAGAAGAAATGAGAGAGAGAGAGAGAGAGAGAGGGAGACTGGCAAGAACAAGAACACATTGCCACACATAACACACAAGTGTTCCCCGGGTAAATGTACTCGGTTGAAAATCCAGCATCTATGAGTGTGAATGTATTAATGCCCATGGCATGGGCAGTTTACACATCTGGAAGGCTCTGAACAATGTTGAATGATACACTTTGAGCAGCATATTGTCATCATCCAGGCATGAGTGAACATTCAGGAAATGAAGAAACACATTCTGCACATATCATTATTATTCTAATGACAAAAGTCCAGCTAGACCTACTAAAATGTCCAGCTTTCAGTGCACATCTGTCATGTTGGGTGCATTATGGAGACAAGGCAAGAACATTTAATTAGCAGTGAAAACTCTGCTGATAACCCAGAATGGAGCAGCACACTTGTTGATGTTTTTTTTGGACATCCTGCCTAATCTTGGACAGATGAATATTACCCAATAATGTGCACAGATGAATATTACCCAGTAATGTGCACAGGTGAATATTACCCAATAATGTGCACACCATCACACTGGGCAACTGTCCAAAATGAGTGTGACTAGGAAGCTCTTAGTTTTGACAGTGTGTGGGCCACTCTCTGATGTGATCTTAAACAGGAAAAGCACGGTTCCTGTTTTTTTTCCTTAATTAAACACAATCTATTTAATATCTGAAATGGATTTACATAATTTGCTTGAAAAAAATAGTTGAAAACAGGTACTCTATTATAGACCTAATGCCTCACACAATGAACCCATTATTTACCATTTACTGAACATGTACCACTTCTAGTGTGTGATGCATCAAGGCCTCTGAAGCTTGATATGTTTCTAACCATGAGTGTGGGGCTTACTCACATCAGATTGGACATCTTACCTAATCTTGCACAGATGAATATTGCCCAATAATGTGCACACCATCACACTGGGCAACTGTCCAAAATGTGTGATTAGGAAGCTCTTAGTTTTGACCGTGTGTGGGCCACTCTCTGATGTGATCTTAAACAGGCAAAGCACAGTTCCTGTTTTTCTTTTTCCTTTATTTAACTAAAAGTCTTTCTGCTTAATTTCAGTCCTCTGATGGTCTGATGGTACACAAGTGTGAAGAGAGGAAAGTTCATCCTGTGCAGCGAGTATACAGAGCACACTGCCAATGCCCCCTACACCCTCCTGGTGCATCACCAGTAGCCCTTTCCCCACATACACAGCACACAGTCCCCCACCCTCTATCTCCTCCAGACACAGTTTCACTGCATTTTACACTCAGTAATCATATGCATGTGACAATAAACTTTTCTTTGTAATCTTGTGTACTTCCTCTATAGCTGCCTAAACCACATCTTTCTGTACATGTTCATGAGGGAGGATTTTCAACAGGGGCTGAAGCGCTCTGTGTTTCCTTTGCCCAGTAACTAATCACATCCTGTCAGACCATCTTTTCCTGCCTCTTAAAGGAGAAATCCAGTGTGAATCAATTCATAGTCCTGTTGTTCAAGGTCACCAAGTGCTGAAGGATATTTTGGGTATAAATTGGTCTACAAAAAAAAAGGCACAATGTAACTTACTTACAATCACAGCAAAGCCAGGTCAGCATCACTTCTGCATACTTCGCGTTCTCAGAACTGTTGCTGTTACCAGAAAAGGTTCACCCTGGAGCTTCTCACTGTCTCATTCGTCACGCATCTAACAAGATTTCTGAACTATGTTCATAAACTAGTAAGCCTAAGCAAGCAAGCAGCAGGACATAAGTAATCCATTCTCCATTTTAGCTTTCTTCCCCACTTTCATAACTTCTTTGCACATGACATATTTGGCCTACATTTAGTAATGCATCCTACATACAGCTCTGCAGAACATTATGCATTGTCACCCCCTACTGGCGAATGCAGGATTCAAAACAAAAGGCAACTTGCTCCCCAACAGTGACTTATTCAGCAGATGTCTCAGTGACCGTTTTCAGTCAACTAAAACAATGATTTCTAAATGGTTATATGACTATGAAAATGCTGCACAGGGTCTCTTTAATTTACATATTTTCTACGCAAACAAAACATGTTTGTTGTAAACAAAGTTTTAAAGCACTGGAACTGTGCAAGCATTTGTTCTGTTCAGTGCACTGTGGTGTATAGGCATCTGTCTGTCATCAGAAATCCAGTGTGAATTAATTCATAGCCCCGTTGTTGACACGCTTTCTCAAGTCTGGTCATTTTACTCAATCTTCTCACAACCACTTCCCTACAATGGGACAGGCCTTAAAAAAAAACAATCAATCCATTGCCCTGTTCTTTGAGGTCGCCAAGTGTTTTGGGCCACATCGCTGTGAGAGAACTTTAAGTCTGAACTGATGATGTGAATGGCAGCCAAATGATGAAAAGCCCAAGATGACTGCTAGCATGATGGGCAAAGGCCTCAGTAGGAAAACGAATTAGAACATTTGCTAGAAAATAGACCAAAGTGTGGAACAGCAGCTAATGTTAACTGAATGGGTCGTAGCAAAATGAAACTGAAGGTGAATTTCTGTGCCCCATTCAGTTACCATTAGCTGCCTATTTGGTCGGTTTTATCATATTTTCTGAAAATCGAACACAGATCATTAAATATTATTCACTTTTTGTAATGTTGGCGTCCCAAACAGTGTCACTTAACATTACGAAAACCAAATGACACTGATCGGTGGGCAGGGCCGCCTTCCTCTGAACCTGGCCATCAAAACATAGCCCTCTGCAGGCACATGGCCCCCACCTGAACCATGGCTTGAATGAAGCATCCAAACCCATGGCCACCACTCCTCCACATCTCACTATCACCTTCACAGACACGGCGCCAGTTTCCCTCTCTTCCGTCTCTGCCATAGATGGCAAAAACAGGGCCAAGATCAGGCAATATTAGCAATGTTAGCAATGATAGACACACACACACACACTCACATCCAGACGCACAAGTTCTGCACATTCCCCCTTGTTTCAAATCTACTGTTGTTTGGCCTTTTCCCTGTACCCTCTAATCTAATTAAGTTAGGAATGGCCACTTGCATTGCCACCAACAAAGTTGCTAACTTAGTTAGATCCCCCGCTTGGAATTTTATGGCTTGGGGAATGTATGTTAATTTTGAACTAGTACAGTGTCCAAACAAACTGTGCTTTCCAAGAGACTGGTGGCCCAGCTACATACGTGCAAGCTGTCTGTGATGATATACTGTAGATTTGGGCCTGTGCAGTTATTGAGGATAGGCTACAGAGATGGTCCAAAGTAGTTGGAGTTGACATCACATGGCTGGATCACAGGTAATGAATGTCCTGTGGAATTATAAGGTGCACTGCATACCCATGTGTTTCCTTGTTGCTAAATTATTTAATTCCAAACTCAGGCCACAGAGGCTGTGTCTGTCGTAGTGCTCAGAAGTTATTGTTAAAAGTTAGTTATAACAATATTGTTATAACAGTTATAACTATTAATGTAATATTATCTTCAGGCAACAACATTTATTTTATTTAGATCTGAGTGCGTACCCACGTGTTTGTGTGTGTCAACATGTTGTTGCAAGCTCTGCACTATGTGTATCTGGACTATGTGTGTATCGTTGAGGTGAGATATTATAGGCTAATTCTTTGAACCATGAGGTGTATTTGATGCTGAAACAGGAAGGGCTACTGAGCACAGGAATCGATGGTCTACCTGTGCACCGATTTAGTAGACTACTGCACTGAGAGAGTATGTGTGAGAGGGGGTGGGGCTACAGCAGATAGAATGGCAGAAGACAACGTGTGTGGCTTTTAACTATGTCTTTTATATCTTTTGTTCAAACCACATCAAACGGCACTGCACGCAGTCATGCCAATTGGAAGACGCATTCCAAATTTGAGGACAGTCGGACGAATGGTTTCTGTGTGGGACAGTCACACACACAGAAAAACATTACTATAGATAGCTTGACAGACAGCAGAAATATCATATATGGCGAAAGACAGAAAAATCTCTAAATATGTATTAAACTGAAGTTCAGAATTTATGACTTGGTATTTTTTGTAAAACGGGATGGGAACTGTTGACTGTTAAATCTGAAAACATCCATTTTGTAACCAGAAAATACATCTGTGGTGATATACCATGCATCTATCGGCCAGCTAAAACTGATTTAAACAACCACTCTTCATCAGCAGCAGTCATCTGATGTTTACCAAAACTGTTTCAACGGTAGGCTACTGATCTGTTATCACTGCGTTAAGACCAACTAGAGACTCTACACGGCTCTGAGCCTATATCAGTTCAATTCAATTCAATTCAATTCAGTTTTATTTATACAGCGTCTTTTACAATAGTATTGTCTCGTGGCGCTTCACAGAAGGAGCACTCAAGAGCAACAGGGGCAAGTAAAAACTCCCTTATGTTCAGTTAATCTAGGAAGAAACCTTGGGCAGATCCACGACTCAAGGGGCTAACCCAACTGCCAGGGGTCATGCAGAGAAATTACAATCAGTAGTAACCATGACAGACTATAAGTTGCCTGTAGTTTTAGCTAAGGTTCATAATAGTTCATAATAGAGTATTATCCTACTTTTACATTACATGGTAGTCAGTCTATAGGTGGTTATCAGGAATTATGGCTGGACAATGTAGCAGCGTCCAGACATAGTGACAAACTCAAAGGAGTGAAATGGGTCATGGGGTAACAGTAAGGGTCCATTTGACAGCGCCATTGTGAGGGGGGTCAATCACAAAGCCTCAAGGAAGGGGAGTCGGGCCTAGCATCGGCGTCCAGGAAGGTCCTCTGTGATGGGGAGTCGGTCCTGACATGGGCCTCCCGTAGTGTTGGTTGTAGTCCACTCAGGAGGGGAGGGTGAGAGGAGTCCGCTGGAATGAGGCAGGGATGACACTCAGCAAAGATAATTGTGGACAGAGGAGGATAGTGAATTAGGCCAGGCTCACACATCAGAAAGCAAATGTGTAATTTGGGCATACATATGTGTATAAATATATATATATAAATATTGAGAGAGAGCTGAAAGAGAGAGAGAGAGAGAGTTGTCCGGCATGACACATGAAGGTTGTGTGGCAGCACTAGGCTATAGCAGCATAACTAAGGTATGATGCATGGCAACCCAGCACCACTGCAGGGATGGTCAGTGGCCGCCATGCCTCACAACTGGGGGCAACAGCAAAGGCAGTCTTTCCCAAAAGACCTATGAGAAGTGATGATTTTCCATGCACCATCCCTAACTATGGGAAACAGTAAAGAGGAAGGTTTTAAGTCTAGACTTAAAGGTATTGAGAGTGTCCGCTTGTCAAATGTGTGGGGGGGGGATTATTCCACAGGTGGGAGTATTTTAAAATCAATCGACTTTTAATAGGGAAGCAAGGATAGGAGAGGTATGTTCATATTTTTTAGTCCTGGTGAGTGTTCGGGCTGCAGCATTTTGTATTAGTTGTAGGTTTTTGATGCAAGTATTACTACACCCAGAGAACAGAGCATTGCAATAATCAGGCCTAGAAGTAATAAATGCGTGTATTAATTTTTCAGAATCCTCAAAGGATAGGAACTTTCTAACCTTAGCAATATTTCGTAGGTGGAAAAATATGTTTTTGAAATGTATTTTACATGACTATTTAGAGAAAGGTCCTGGTCAATAATTACCCCGAGGTCTTTAACTTTTGCGTTACATGACAGTGACAGGCCACTGAGTAAGTTTTGGTGATGGGGTAGAGTGTTAAACTTCAGTTTTATCAGAATTTAAACAAAGGAAATTATTAGTCATCCAGGTTTTGATGTCTAGGAGACATGCATCAAGTTTAGTCATTGGCATATAGTCATTAGGCTTCATAGAAAGGTAAAGCTGGGTATCATCAGCATAGGAGTGGAAAGTAATACTTCATATATTAATATCACTTCATATAATACTAATATCAGATAGATCAATGTGATTGGTGCATGGAATTTGGGAACATAATGAGCCCCAATGGCCCATTGCCAGATGGACCTACAGAACGAATTCAAATGTACCAGTAGTGCCTCTGGATCTCCAGGCTATGTGACATGGGGTGACACGGGTCACTGAATAATAGAATATTTTACACAAAGTTGATGCTCCAGCACAGTGGTTGTCAAACCTGGGGGACCTTGGATCAGTTCTTCCTTAATTTCCTTCTGGATAAATAAAGTACCTCTATCTATCTATCTATCTATCTATCTATCTATCTATCTATCTATCTATCTATCTATCTATCTATTCTAGGGGGTACACAAAATAAATCTGTGAATAGGTTCACAGCTCTCACCAGCTTAAAGATAATATGGGGAAAGATCTTACACTCAGATGATCCCCAATACAACCCAATTGCTTCTACCTTGTGAACCAATAATATGTGTTCACATCTGTAGCATGTTGTTTATTTATGCAAATAGAGGCTATTTAGTGCTTTAGCAAGCAGTCTGTGATGCAGGGGTGGTCGGGGTGCTCAGTAGGACTCGAAGTGTCACAGGGTATGCAACAGTTAAAAGTCTGGGAAACACTGCCCTATCATACATATATTTTGAATTACAGTACTAAACACAGTAAAACCTTGGGCTAAAACGCTGGATAATGATAAGTGATCATTTTGCTATGCAGAAATTTGATTAGTTATTACTAGTTCTGAGTTATGTTGCGCATTAAATATTGTTAAAGTACTGTTACACCCAGAACTAACCGACTGATATGGATTGTTGTGTCTGAACAACTTTCTTTCTCGTGCTTTCTGAGAAATTCATGTTTTGCAGAGAACTGCAGGATGTGTGTTGCAGAACAATGACAAAACAGGATTTATCAGAAGAGACGCTTTCAATGGGGATGACGGAGATGCCCACTATTACGATCCACAGCTTAACACACTTCATACTGACTGTGTTTGGCCAGAGTCATTGGAGAGGCTATGGCCTTTCAATGTGCATTTAGTTTATCAATATATCTCCCATCCCCGTTGCATTGAACTCCTCAAGAAACACCTGGCCAAAGAGAAGAGGCGTGTTCTGAAGAAGGGTAATCAGACTTAGACATGGTCCAAATGTTGCTTCATGATCTTACTCTGTGGATATAGGCCTACTCTTCAGCTACAATAACCAATGAACAATATAGTGTTTAATATGATTAGGTGGTGTGGGACCATTGTAAGATGCATGTTTATACTTGATTTCTATTAAATTAAGTGCAACAATATATGGTCCTTTAATATCTAGTGTAATTTCTGTCATCTTTACAGTAAAGCCTAGACTAAAGCTCCTGCACAATACATTGCAAGACTCTGGAGGGGCGATAGTGACCTGCCTGGCCACTGGCTTTTACCCCCGTCACATTAACCTGACCCTGCTCAGAGATGGCCAGCCTGTGTCTGACCACCAGATCACTGCAGGGGAGCTGCTACCCAATGGAGATGAGACATATCAGATGAGGAAGAGCCTGGAGGTCGGCGCAGAGGAACTACAGCATCACCACTACACCTGCACAGCTGAGCACCTCAGCCTGGACAACAAACTAGACATCAGTTTAGGTATTTAGCTGTAGACATATATATATTGGCCCTCACTCACCAACCGTTATGAAGAAATTTGTTTTTAAACTTAAACCCACTTGCACAGTTTTTAAGACTTCACCAGTGTGTGACGTGTTCCTTTAAGAAAATTCCCATGAAGATATTGGTGAATGAAAGTTAGATGTAACTTGGTGTGTTTGCAGGGAATGTTTTAGGATCAGATGTGTTTTATTGACCTTTGTGTCCAGCCTTATGTCTCTATACTCTTCAGATCGTGAGTGGGATTCAGCAACAACGTCCACACTGCCCTCTGTGCTTATTGCTGCGTTTGTGTGTCTTATGGGTGTCTTAGTGTTTGCCTTTATTCTCTGGAGGAAGAAACAAACAGGTAAAATAGTTGCCGTTGGGATTTGAGACTTTTACAAGACTTTTTAACCACTATAACCACTGCCACTTACATTTACAATGAATCATTATAGGTCATATATGAGGTTCAGAGAGCTTTCTATTGAACTGGTGAAATGTGTGACAAACCCTGTCATCATATCACTAAACACCAATTACAAATATCCCCAGGCTTGTTGTGCTTGCATCCTCTTTGCTTCGAAAGGAATTTGCTACAGCAGCTTATATTATCACTATGTTACTGTCTCTCTGATGGTAAAAATATATTTTTTTTGTCCATCCAGTTCGAGTAGTTATGTGCATATAGATGTTTATAAAAGACATTATTTAATAAAATAACCATGGCACATTGAAAACAGTAGCCTACATGCTGCACACTGTGCTTTTGATGGTTTGATGTGGTTTGACATTCAAAATTCTTCAATGTGCACAACGGTAAAAGAAATTTAGAAACCAGAGATTTCATGTTTCTGTCAAATTACCAGCACACATTAACCCTTTGTCACAAATGACATGGACATAGATTCCTGATGATGAATATGCATACACTATATTGTACACTTTTACCTGCTATATTGTACACCTTTTGGGTAGGCCTAGGCCTATAATTGGGAAAGATGTAAGAATGAAATCTTGTTCAAATGGTAAGCTTCTGAATACTGTATGTCTGCCTCACAAGCAAAGCAGGCTGCATCAGGCTGAATCAAAACTGGGCTACAACACAGCTGTCCACAGTAACCCCCGGCACTCATAGTCAATCCAACTCCATGAAGCACAAAAAAGATTAGAATATTGATTCATTGTTTGACTTCTGAACTTCTGAACAGAAAACCCCAAACGTACAGTACAACATTAAACAATTAACAGTAATCAATTTGCTTAGTGGTCTGAAAAATGGATATTTGAAGTTTTAAGATATTTTTCATTATTTTCATGTGAAATCTTCCAAACAGAACAAAGCACTGCAAAGTGTTACACACAGTAATTTGTAATTTGAATAACTTCAATTAAGTAAGGTTTCAGTTGTGTTATGGTTTGAATGTTAGTCCTCTTGTTGTAAGTTGCCTGGATAAAAGTGTCTCCTAAATGTATAAATGTAAATGTACTGTTTATATATATGTCTGTTTTAGTCTCACAGACCTGTCCGCTGGACTGCTACACAACAACTCTGGGTAAGTGTGTCTGTGCACGAAACTGTGTTGTCAACATTTTTTTTATTTGTGATTTCCAATATATAATACAACATAAACCACATGGAAATAATAAAACACTAAATTCAGAGGGTTCTTAACTTATGTTTTCTGTAACAATCTTTCACAGGAAAACATGACAGTGTGGCCACCACAGACACAAACTCTTGAAGCTGTTCCAGTTTTTTCTCTACAAAGTGCAAGTTACTGCTCACATGATGCCAAATCCAAAGTCTCAAAATACTTTTCCCTCATTAGTCTCACCCATGAATAGCTTATATTTCATTTTCTCATATTTTATCCTTTTGTGAAATCATAATCTTTTCACTCATTATAGCCACCATGGTGTGCAGCATGAGAATTTTGTAAAAAAAAAATTGGTTGCTAATTCTCAGGATGCCAACACATGGCTCTAGAAGTACAAGTGAAACACTAAATGAGGACAGTGGTGGTGTAGTGGTTAAGGAACCTGGCTAGCAGTCTAGCAACCTTGAAATTGTAGGTCTGAATCCTGACTACCACTGTTGTGCCCTTGAGGCACTTAATCCTATATTGGAGAGATTATAGAGGAGACTGGCCCTGAACTAACTGATAGTTGACAAATGTAAGTTGCTTTGGATAAAAGCGTCTAGTTGAAACTTAAATGTAAGTACAGAAATGTTTGCAATGCCCCCCCCTTGAAATTTGGCGTAGGCGATGCCAAGAAGCAGCCTGACCTGGGGGTCACTCTCATGCTAGTATGGAGCTGCATGTCTCTAAAACAGGCAGAGCAGAAGGGGGAACTGTTTTTGCTCTCAATATGAGTGTCCACTTCTCGGCCACCTGTACATCCTGATTTTCCATAGGGGTTATAGCTAAGGCCACAGTAAGTTAAAATATCTTCTCAAAACAGGTTATGTGGATGATGTTTTTTTTCAGTGTTGCATATCCTCCAATAAATAAATTATATATTTTGTGACATATATGGTCAATTTTTTAATTTGCTCTAACATACCATGCAGGATTATGTGTAGACCTTTTATGCTCTACATTTTTCATCTTTTAGGATGTTTGCTACATTCATAAAGGGTGAAGCCCTGGGGTCAGTGAAAACGTTTGCTACAAAATATTAACTTTTTTTTGGATTCAATTTTATTGTCATTATACATGTATTAATACAGAGTAACGAAATACACTTTAGCATCCAATCAGAAGTGTAAATAGCAGAAAGTGCAATATGCACAGTATGTGCAGTATGGGCCGTTAAAAACAGTTATGTACAGATAAGGGCAGTGTAAAATTGAGTATAGATATGTACAGATTATGTACAAATCAGTTATGGTGGGTATAGTTCTGTGCAGAATATGTACAGATAAGTTCTGCAGTTATTTACAGATCGGGCAGTGATGCCTATAAGATAAGATGGCTATAAATTAGTTTTGATTTACAAAGAGCAACTTCCTGTTTGTGGACACTATTTCACGCATTACAAAATACTGACTCAGGCTAGGCAGGAATCACAGGAGGCAGAGTACTGTACTGACTCAGGCTAGGCAGGAATCACAGGAGGCAGAGTACTGTACTGACTCAGGCTAGGCAGGAATCACAGGAGGCAGAGTACTGTACTGACTCAGGCTAGGCAGGAATCACAGGAGGCAGAGTACTGTACTGACTCAGGCTAGGCAGGAATCACAGGAGGCAGAGTACTGTACTGACTCAGGCTAGGCAGGAATCACAGGAGGCAGAGTACTGTACTGACTCGGCTAGGCAGGAATCACAGGAGGCAGAGTACTGTACTGACTCAGGCTAGGCAGGAATCACAGGAGGCGAAATAATAATAAAAAAGACACGTTGGGGAAAAAAACATGAAATCAGCTGGAGGGCCAATGAACATCGTTCGTTGCTGACCCGTGGTCTAGTGCATCACCTTCATTTTAAGAACTGGTTATGAACCAGCTGTGATTTAGTCGGTGGGGTGTAGGGCCACATTGTGAAGGGATTTGGGCATCTGTGTCTGTTATTGGTGTTTTTTCTATTTATTTATTTTTTGTGTGTGTGCATTCTTTTGTTGTTGTTAAGGTCTATTGTCACTGGCCTTCATTTCAAACCAAAAAGACAGAACCAAGTGAATAAACAAAGAATGGATCAAAAACATATACACCAATACATTGTTTATTGATTAATTGAATTTCCATTCATTTGGGCAGCCTGTGGTGTAGTTCACAAGACATCACTCTAACCAAGGATTTGTGATTTTGGAACTTGCTGCCCTGTCACAATGCAATGGTGGGTGAGCAATTCCAATGTCCTCTTGTATGGCCTGGTCACTGAAAGGCAAGATGAAAACAGGCATAAATACTTACATAAGCATACATAAACTCATTCATAGGGTATATGTTCCCCGTGCACATACCTCTTTGTTCTGTTTCTTCAAGCCCAGTCTCTTCTTGAACCATCTGATAACTTTCACAGGTTTGTTCTTCTGCTTCTCCTCCTTGATGGCCAGCACCTCCACGCTGTTCTCCACCTCCATCTCCTGTTTCTTCTTCAAGCTCTTCTTAAACCATTTCATTACTTTTGCAGGTTTGTTGTTCTTCTGCTTCTCTTCCTTTATGGTCAGCACCTCCATGCTGTCCTCCACCTCCTCCTCTTTCTCTTTCTCCTCTTCCTCTTCTTCTGCATCACTCTCGTCAGAGTCACGAGGCAGAGTGGACCACCAGCGTGTCACCTCCTCTTCAAGCTTTCGCAACTCTGCCCTTTGTCTCTCTTTCCTGATTTCCTCCTCCATCTCTCTCTTCTTTCTCTCTTCTTCTCTTAGCCATTCCCTCTCTATCTCTCTCATCTTCTCCTCTTCTTTCATCTCCATCAGCAGTGCATCTTCAATCGCTTTTTTCTGTCTTTCTTCGTCTTTAGCTTTTTCTTTAGTTTTGCTCATCATTCTCTCTTCCTCTCTCATCTTCTCTTCAATCTCTGTTTTCATTCTCTCCTCCTCTCTCAGCCTTTCCATTTCCATCTTTTTCATTCTCCTCTCTTCCTCCACCAATATATCCATTTCTTCATCTCTCCTTCTCTCTTCCTCCATCTTTCTCTCTTTCTCCATCTTCAGAGCACACTCTCTCTCTTTCTCTTCCTGGTGGCTCCTCTCTGCCTCCAGGACCATCTCCTTCTCCTCCTCGTCCATCCAGGGCTCATCTGAGTCTGTGTCACTCTCAGTGTCCATCTCTAAGGGCTCTGACCACTTCCTGACCATCTCTGTGGCGGCTTTCTTCACTTCCTCTCTTTCTATTTTGTTTTTTTCCTCATCCACCACCACTTTTTCCGTCAGTTCTTCATCTTTGGCTTTTTTCTCCACTTTATTTATCAGTCTCTCCTGCCCTCTCACCGCTCCCTCAATTTCTCTTTTCTTTTTCTCTTCTTCTCTCAGCCTTTCCATTTCCATCTCTTTCATTCTCTCTTCCTCTTTCTTTAGCTCCATCTCCTTCCTCTTTACCTCTCCATCAGTCTCTCCATTTCTTCATATCTCTCTCTCTCTTCTGGTGGCTCCTCTCTGCCTCCAGGACCATCTCCTCCTCCTCCTCGTCCATCCAGGGCTCATCTGAGTCTGTGTCACTCTCAGTGTCCATCTCTAAGGGCTCTGACCACTTCCTGACCAACTCTGTGGCGGCTTTCTTCACTTCCTCTCTTTCTATTTTGTTTTTTTCCTCATCCACCACCACTTTTTCCATCAGTTCTTCATCAATGGCTTTTTTCTCCACTTTATTTATCAGTCTCTCCTGCCCTCTCACCGCTCCCTCAATTTCTCTTTTCTTTTTCTCTTCCTCTCTCATCCTTTCCATTTCCATCTCTTTCATCCTCTCTTCCTCTTTCTTTAGCTCCATCTCCTTCCTCTTTACCTCCTCTTTCAGTCTCTCCATTTCTTTGTATCTCTCTCTCTCTTCCTGGTGGCTCCTCTCTGCCTCCAGGACCATCTCCTCCTCCTCCTCGTCCATCCAGGGCTCATCTGAGTCTGTGTCACTCTCAGTACTCAGTGTCATCTCACCTTCTATGTTGCTGGTTTCATTCAACATCTGGTCTCTTTCCATCTCTCTCCACCTGGCCGATTTTCTCTGCCTCTGCTCTCTCTCCTCCTGCAGAGCTCTGCGCTGCATCTCAATCCTTATTATCAGTTGTCTCCTCACTTCCTCAAACCTTTTCTGGTCCATCCACACCTGGTTTTGCTCTCTGGCCCTCCTCTCCGCTTCCTGCCTGACTCTCTGGGCCTCCAGTTCTCTCTCTATCTCTTTCCTTGTCATCCCCTCCCTTACTCTCTTCTGCTCCTCCTGCAAGTAGAGTTTTTCCAGGTTTTGGAGCTGGGTGCTGAGGCCGTCAGTGTGACTCTGCTGGTGCAGGTTATTCCACTGTCTCCTCTCCCCCTGCATCCGTGCCTCCACCCAGACTCTGTCCATCTCACTCCACCTGGCCGATTTTCTCTGCCTCTCCTTCTCTCTCCTCCTGCAGAGCTCTGCGCTGCATCTCAATCATTATCTGCTGTCTCCTCTCCACCTCAAACCTCCTGTTCTTGTCCATCCACAGCTGGCTTTGCTTTCTTGCCCTCCTCTCCGCTTCCTGCCTGACTCTCTGGGCCTCCAGTTCTCTATACCTCTCCTTCCTTGTCATCTCCTCCCTGACTCTCTTCTGCTCCTCCTGCAGGTGGAGTTTTTCCAGGTTGTGGAGCTGGGCGCTGATGTAGTCAGTGAGACTCTGCTGTTGCAGGTTATTCCACTGTCTCCTCTCCCCCTGCATCTGTGCCTCCATCCTCACCCAGTGCTCCATTAAGCCCCTGTGCTCCATTAAGCCCTGTCCCACTGCCTCCATCTTTCTTGCCTCCTTAAATCCTCATGCAGCTGCTGGACACTGGGGTCTGGGTGGACTGTCCGGGAGGGGTGCATTTTCCCCTTCCCAGAGGTCTACCCTCAAGAAATCCTGAACGACTTGTATTTGTGCAATTTCTGTAAAAGACATCCATGGGGTTAAATTGATAATATCATGTACATTATTATTATTATTATAAATACAATACACTATTATTATTATTATATAAATACAATGTAATTAATTACTGACCTGTACTCTTTGGTTGTCCTCTCTGAAATGATGAGCTGGTAACTTTTGACATCTGTTATAAAGTGTTGTCATGGTCACTATGGAACTATGGCACTTGCCATTATGACATCACATATACTATCTGCAGGTCAGAGAAATTCTAGAACTATGTAGTAGATTAGTTAGATAAGTCAATCATTTTGCTCATGACATGTCACCATTATTTTGATATTTGAAATTATCTTAATTAATTAGTAATTCTAATAATAAACAATGTTTAAATTAATCCTGTACAGTACAGCATTAACAGTATTATGGCATAGCACAGATTTAGATAGACAGATATGATAGATAGATAGGATAGATAATGTTGGTATAGTGGCACTTAGGTTGGTGTGGTGGCACTGCACGCTAGCTTTGTGTTTGTTATTACCCTCTTTACGCCCATTATAAGCCTATGGAGGGATATATTGTGGGTGAATAGGGTCAGAATTTTAACAAATAGATATCTTCTTAAAACTTCCCCAGCTGATTATTTACATTAAGACAATACTTTTTTGTATTGCAAGTTTTCTGAAAAACGTTTTACATACATGTAAATGAGCCTTTATCCACTGAAATATGCAGTAATTGCATACATTCTAAGCCATGGGCTAGGGGGGCTTACAGCGCACCTCTAACAGCGCACCTCTATGCTGAATATGAAATTTAATGTTAACATTGACAATTTTGGGATGCACTACCTATTCAACCCCCATGGAGGTACATTGCATTGAGAATCAATGCATTTCAATACAATGCAAATACTATAGACTCTGTAGTACTCTATAGCATAGAGGGATATGCATTGTCCATGGTGTGGAAGAGGGTGGGAGTTGTTGTGAAAATATATAGTTTAGGCTGTTTAACTTCTTCAACTTTATGGTACAGGCCAAAATGTTACTTTACTAAACTTTACTAAAATACTTTACTTTGGTTTGCCCAACTCTAACTGTAGCTAGATTACAAATGGTTCAGAATGCTGCTGCTGGATTACTTACTGGAACTAAGAGGCGTGATTACATCACTCCTGTGTAGGGTGAACTGCACTGGTTACCAGTGAAATATAGAACAGAATTTAAAATGTTAATGTTTGTTTTTAAAGCCTTACATGAATCAGCACAACAATACATCTGCAAACCTGTTCAGTCCTTACTTTACTGCTGCGTCACTCAGATCTTTCCTACATCTCCTCTTATGCCTCTATATCAATCGTCCTTCGCTACTGGGATAGTCTCCCCTCCCCGATTAGGTCCATCCATACTTTTAACTCCAAGTTAAAAACGTATCTATTTTCCTTAGCTTTTAATCCTACCTGATCATTTCCTTCTTTTATTTGAATTGCCGAGCCTACAATTTTATTTGATTTATTTATTCATATTAATATTTTGCTTGGTTATTTGTTTGTTTTGTAAATACACTAGGCTATATTATCTAGTTTTCCTTTTCTCTATTAAGATTATATAGTATTATTTCTCATTACTGATCATTACTTTATTGTACTTTAA
>PYXC01002317.1:0-19947 GCA_015244755.2 Tenualosa ilisha | reverse complement strand
CCTTGACATGGTATGGGGCTCAAAAAGTTGCCAGGATCTCTCACTTCCCTCCCATGACTTAAGACCTGCACCAAAGCGTGTATTGCAAGTCCTGTAATGTAGCATTTTTTGCAATGTATCATCTGTCACTGACTGAAACAAACATTTAGTGATGTAGGCCTACATGTCTGGATTGATTGTTTGATAGTTTACGTTAAAATTACTCTCCCAGACTTCTGTGAACGTCTGGAATGACGAGAAGAGCATAGAGAAAGTTTAAAACAATTTACCCTACAAGGCTTTTTAAAAATAAACCTGCGTTACTAGCAATAATCTTTCATTTGGCAAAGAAATGTCCGGTTGCAAAAGGCTGAAAAATTGCCGTACACTAAATGACCACAAGAGGGCGACTATAGACCACTTTAACGTGGATGAGGAATGACCGCCAGCACGGCCAATAGTATAAGCAATGCTACAGTGCGGTACTTGCAGAATTGTGAGTGAAATAGGCTTAGTGTGTCCACATTATACATTCCAAGCATGTAGGTGAGGAACAATCGGCAGAATTTTGTCTAGGCACGAAAGTAATGGGTCTAGACAGAAACTGTAACATTTTAAGTATTTTGATTGTTTTGATAGTTTGCATTAAAATTACTCTCCCAGACTTCTAAGAACGTCTGGAATGACGAGAAGACCATAGAGAAAGTTTAAAACAATTTACTCTCCAAGCTCTTTTTTTAAATAAACCTGCATTGCTAGCAATAATCTTCCATTTACCAATAAAAGATATGGTCTGGTCCGGAAAAATTGTATCAGAAATGCTGCAGGCGCGGCACTTACAGATGTGAGTGAAATAGCGGAGAGCGGGATTGATTGTCACACTTTTTACTTCAGTTTTAATTTCCACCAAAATAGTGTCCTGCAGAAATTCCATTTCAGCACACAACTGATGCCAATATATGAGATACAAATGGAGGAATTTAGCTCTATTAGAAATCATTCTGTTGCAAAAAATATGGGCCGTCAAATATACCTCGCACAACCCGATCACGGGTAGGTTGTCAGGTTGATGGGTTGTCCCTGTGTATTCCAATGAGATAAAAATGGAAAATTGTGATATTCTTAAAAATTATATAAAAAGTATACTTTTATTGAAATGTAAAACCAAGCACATCTCATGCACATGCATATCAGAACATGATAACAAGTTCATTCATATTTTACCATTTAAGCTGCTTTTACGAGATTTTGCATTCACACCTATTAGGCAACCTGGCCATAAGACTTAACTAAAGGGTGTGTCACAAGTCTCGTAATGTAGCAATTCTGTAATGTATCACTGGCTGAAACAAACATTTAGTGAAGTACATTTACACTTAAGTCAGAGACACACTGGTGAACTTGGCCTGAACACAACCCTCTGCAACTGGATCCTGGACTTCCTGGTGGGCAGACCACAAGCAGTCAGGATCGGGAAAAAGACTTCCGGCACAACCATACTGAACACAGGAGCACCTCAAGGCTGCGTGCTCAGTCCGCTGCTGTTCACACTCCTCACCCATGACTGTGCGGCAACGCACAGCTAAAACCACATCATCAAGTTTGCTGATGACACTACCGTGGTGGGTCTGATCAGCGGAGGCAACGAGGCCCCGTACAGAGAGGAGGTGGCTCAGCTCAGCAATTGGTGCACCAACAACAACCTGTCCCTCAGCGTGGACAAAAGAACTGGTCATCGACTTCAGGCGGACTTTGAATAAACACATCCCACTGTGCATTAACAACCTTCCAGTACAGATTGTCCAGAGCACAAAGTTTCTGGGCACACACATAACTGACGACCTCTCATGGACTCTCAACACCAACACATCACACAAGATAAAGGAAGATAAAGGAAGATGTAGACCAACAGTTTTTTATTTGATTTTTTTTACCAGTTATTAATACCAAGCGTTGCACTGCAAACATTCCATAACAGGAAACTCTCTGTCCGTCTTCCTGCTTGCTACCTATAGCTTTCCTGGCCGTGTAACCTCTCTCTGCCTGCCTGTCTCTTCTACCACCAAGGAATGAGCAGCAGTTGGACATAGTTGCCGTGTCTGAAATGGCATATCCCCATTTGTACCACCATTTTTGTAAACAAGTCGACAATTGAAGCAAACAAGCAAACAAATCCTGGTGTATCCAGTATAGAGCAGTATGGCTTTTCTGAAGCAGCAAGTGTTTCAATTTAAGCAGGCAACAAATGTAGAACATATAAACTTTGGATTTTATTTGACCATAAACAAACATAGAAAAAAATGTTCTGTGAGGTGTTTAAAGCTGGAATTTGGAAACTCAGTGTTTATTTGAGAGGACACAGATCCAGCACAGCAATGTAACTTAAACCAAAGCCAAACAAGAGGGGAAGTCACACAAAAACAAAGGTGCTCAGCTTTGCACAGTGAAGACATAAGAAGCTTTTTTCAATGAGCAACATTTATGGGCAGAAATATGTGCCACCAGAAACTGAATTTGAGGAATTTATAATTGAATTTGAATAGCTGAACTTGAATAATTGCATTAGAAATACTGAATTTGAAACACTTAGTTTGAAATTGTATTTGTTAATTTGAATCCTTGCATTGAAAAACTGAATCTGAATAGTATATTTTGAATTTGAATTTATTCACGTTCAGTTCTCAAAATTCAAATGTAATTTTACTATGACACACATCCGGGTAGTTTAAGGATGGAGGAAGAGCAATCGAGCACAGATACACAGCACTCCTCTTCGGCCAATCAGCACCGACCTTTTTGAGCACAGTGCCCACTAAACGGAGGAAGAACAAGTGTGAAGACTGGAGCGACCATGGCTGCAGATATGACAAATACAGTAATGGCAATTTTACATATGTTTTAACGTTCTTTTGATTAGCTGTTGTTAATGTTATACCTTTTTGAACGACTCGGTTTCGTTGGCGAGCTTAAACAAATCATGTTCACAGTGACGGCAGACGACTAGTATGGTTCAGTTATGATTTTAGCAACGAGCACTGGAACTGGTCTACAAACTGCAGTGCAAAGAATAACGACACCTTTTTACTCAGTGAAAAGCACCGAGTGAAAGTGAACGTAGGCTGGTCATGTCTTCAGCGTGATTCATTTGAATAACTACTCGTGACTGAATGTCTTTGACACCGCCGGGTTCTGCTGAGAGTCTGTCGCTGTGTATGGCAGGTGTTATTGAGAATGAGGAGTTAGTCCGCCTCCGTTTGGTGCTTCTCTTTGATATTAACAGAAAATATCGACTTATTTGTCTAATCTTAGGACGCAGAGCTAATCCAGTCACAGAAAATGTATACGGAGGAAGGACCCATGACATCACCGTTTAATATTAATTTGCTCCGTGTACGACAGTGAGCTATATGAAATATATCTGGAAACATGAGTGTTGGCTACATAAAAGTAAGAAGAACATTCAGAAATGTGCTGTAGTTTCAATACAAATTGTAAAAAAGTATGACAAACTGAAGCCAGTGGCTGTTTCAAATGAATACTGATTAGATGGCTGGGTTAGAAGATGGCTGTATCACACCTGTAACTGCCCCCTCCCCACTGTCATTGTCCATGTGTCAATGGCTGTCATTGTCCACCTGTCAGTGGCTCTGCCTGGGAATTGTTACCTTGCTCCAAAGCTTTGCAAAACAGCTTAGATTGAGCTGTGAAAAGAGCTTCTCATCTCGGATGCCATTAAATGCCAATAAAACAGTTCCTGTCTTGCTGAAGGCAAAGATAGATGTTGCATGTATCGCACTTCCACAGAAGTTTTGTTTTCCTTCCCTGCAGCTTGCAGGACACACAGGCTCTGCGACCATCACCGTCCCTCTTCCCATCTGTGCTGAGTGCAATCCCACAAACTGGCATGTGAGCCTCTCCAGCTGTCTGCACATGTGCCTTTGGGGGCTGAGAAGTCAGTGGTACACCACACAGCTGTGCAGTGAACTGCTCCACAAACTGCTTGTGGCTCATGCTTTCCTCCTGTTTGCTTTGCATCAGTTCTTTGTGGAGGATGAAGGCATTTGTTGCAGCAATGTCCAGGAAGTGCAGAAGTGCACACCACCCATGAACTTGTTGTACTCCAGCACGGGTTTGAGGCAGGGAACAGACTATGTTGACCAGGCACCCTGTCTGCTCTTCACTGAACTACATCCCCAGTGTAGGCGGCATAGATGGTGGAGCAGACAGATATCTCTTGTGTATCCATCCACTTCGTATAGATGACAGGTCCATCTCTTATCCAGTGGATTGTTCCTCTGGGTGAACGCTTTGTCAGTGCGTTGAGGTTACTGCGTGGGCAGTCCCTCCGGGATTCTCTGTATGTTCCACATGCACCAAACTTGGCAGCATACAAGTCCTTGAAAAGCTTTGGGCTGGTGTAGAAATTGTCCATGTACACGTGGTATCCAGACCTCAAATATCCTCTGTTAGTCAGTGAAACAGTATAATAGTATAAGTTACTCTTTCATTATCCTTATAAAACATTACATTAACCATTACAAAGCAGAGACATAATGACACAAATCTACATATCTGATGTAAATTTCTAACACATAGAGTAAGCTATCTGTCATTCACACCTAATCTGTTGTGATAATTTTCAGTTTCGGTTCACACCTTCAGTTTCAGATCACACCTTCCATAACAAAGACATGCATACTAATTATCAAAACAACAGTATCCTATAGTAGATAATATGTCTGTATTTTACAATCCCATGGACAGACTTATGCACGGAGCACAAGCTAATACAGTACGCTAATAAACTTGGTAACCAACTGTGGCTATGCATTGCATGTTACAACTAAATGAGTACAGCGTGACATGGATTTCAGCAATATGCACATCTGTCCAGTAAAATATCTTCGTACCTCTACTGAAGTGTAGTTTGGCACGGAGCACAGGCTAATGAAGTAGGCTAACAGTCACTTAGCAACACACAATGGCTACATTCTCCCTATGCTAACTGAATCATGACAACAACAAGTAGTAAAATATCGAGCTACTTACTCATCAATAATATCCCCCATGTGATCTAGACGAAGCTCAAAGTACATTTCATCATTGCCGTCATCACTGGATACATCTGACCGTGCGTCGTCAGACTCACTCTCCAAAGCGAGTTCTTCCAGAATCTGCAGTGAGGCTTCAGCAGCCGACATCTTCTTGCTGGACATACTTGCTCAGTGCTCAAGGTACCAGTGTTGTTACAGACACAAAACATCCCTCTACCATGCGGGTTTGTATACACTGGTGAAATGGGCGTGTTCTCACCTTTGCCAAAACAATGACCAATGATGCCACTGATTGCCCTGGTGTTTACCATCTGAACAGCTGAGGGGTGTGTCAGTAATAGGCTGCTACTGCCTGAACTGGTGAGAAACATTTCTTTACATTCTTTTTACAAAGCTCATTTGATACATATTTATTTAAAAACTGGAAGAAAACTAGAAGATTGGTGTTACTCATATGTTTCTAGGATAAAAACTTGCGGAGCTACAGATGTGTTTTCAGAACAGTCCAAAAAAACCCAGAGGGCGGCTACAGACCCATGAGAGTTAAAAAGTTAATATATAATATATTATATATTATATATATTATATAGTATTAATATCACAACTGCCACAATATGGTGTATGTGGTATTATTTTACTGGTGGTTATATATTACTTGTGAAGGTATGTTCAACCCTCAAAGATCTCTATCCAAACTGGAAAGTGTGTCTGGGGGCTGGCTGATTTACAAAGCAGCAGGTACATAGAATTTATGGCCAATGTAATTTTGTCATAAAAAATTGGATCAATATCATGAGTCTGTCACATTTCAATACAATTCAACTATTAAATTACTTTTCTTTTTAGGAGGGTGGGGGTGCTAGAAAATTACACACATGGTGTGTCCTGAGGACAGTGGCTGTACAGGGCTAATTTTGAAGAATGCAGGTGGAGGCAGAAAGGGTGTCCTATATATTGCTCCAGTACAGGAGAAACTAGACACTCTGCCACTGCCTCCTGACTCCAGGTCCCTCTCCATTATGCCAAAGGCACTGTGCTACTCCTGTCAACCAGCTATTCACTACAAATCCTTTCACTGCATGTTCAAACCTGTAAGCCTTCAGATACATATCACAGGAGGTATGTACAGACCCATTGTATGTTGGGAGATCACATTATACTACAAATAGCTGTACCCTGTTTAACACAGAAACAACTACTGCACACTTTTAAGTTTGCCACTAGGTATCTGTAATGGACAGTGTTTTTTGGGGGGGACATTGTGAATAATGCTTGCATAAATACTCACTTCATACACCATCTTCATATAATAAATGAGAACTTGCTACTCTTCTTTATCAGAGTCGTGATGAAGACTCGGATTACAGACACTCCAAATCCGATATGGAAGACTTTGAGGTAAACTCAAAACAGAAGGTGACATAGTTGGTACCTTTTCAAACATCAGTGGTATTTTGGTTTTAAAAAAGTTTTGGACAAAAACAAACATGTTGCACCATTAAGCTTGAATAAAGTGTCTTAAGAGAACAAACAGACTTATCATTACAGTGGATTTGGTCATTACTTGTATAGTAGCCAGTTCTACCTGGTGTAATGTGAAGTTTTAAGGTAGTTTGTCTTGTAATGAATGGGTAATGCAAAACATCTGTTGAAAGATGAATAACAGAAATGCATATGCAATTAATTTTGAGCTATTATTGTCTCCACCTTTTATGTTAAACATTTAAGTGATTCCAGTTGCCACCATGTGTCCAATCTGTGGCCCGAATTTCCTTCCCAATGTGCAGGAGGCACATGCCAGTTAGTGTGGAGAGGGTAACAGAATCTTTTAGCACAATCTAGAAAGTATGTCAAGATATTGTTGCACTATAGTCTAGTTATAGGCATATCCCTCCAAGCACCTGTCTTCCCACCAATGGATAAATGAGCAGTTAAACTTACCTGTTGTTACCTGAGCTGTTACCATAAATGCTGACATCTGTGTATTTAAAGTCCGCCTTTAACTTTTATATGAGTTTTTGTACACTTTTGTTTTAGGTCAGGAGATATGGGTTTCACTGTCAAATTCATATTTGTGTTTTGTCATTTCAGAAAACCTGCCTTTATTCCTTCAACTTTAAAACAGAAGATGAGCATTTCTAGGTTTGTGTGCTTGTATAGTCTCCAACAGTAAATAGCCTAACTTAACTTACTTGACCTAACTTAAACTTTTGGGCCAAGTACCTCATCATGACAAATAATCCAGGGACTGAACTAACAAAAAAGTCACTGACACAAAGGTGCAAATACTCACACAGAGCAAAGCATGTCACATATACATACATACAACATACATACACCGGACAACCACAGACTTAAAGGAATACAGACAATACACAATTTCCAGAATCACACTGCGTAACACCCATTAATTTCTCCTTCAGCCTTAATGATGTTCTACAGGCCATCTCTGCTGCTGTTAACAATGAGGAAGAATTTCTTCACACTGCATCAAGATCCAATGTGGTGGAGCGGGGTCTTGCTTAATGGAAGCGTCAGAAGAATGCATTGCCAACCAGTCGGTTAAAAATACGATCATAGGGGAGGCGGGCCTTGATACAGGAGCACTGCGGAGGGAGTTCCTCACAGGTACACATATTGGAACTAGAACCTTCGCCAAACAGCTTGGATTTTGTACTATTTACTCCCCTTTGCTTCAACTGATTACCCAAATTTAATCACGTGTTCCTTTCTCATTATCAACATTTCCTGAAAGTTTAATTGAAATCCGTTCATAACTTTGAGTTATTTTCAGTTGCAATAGAAGTAACCGTAGTGACATTCCATAGTGAATGGAATCATTCTTTGTTTTCAAAGAGATGGTTGCAGAGATTGAGCAGAAGCTGTTTGAGGGTGACCAGACTGGAAAATGTCCAAAATATTCAATGCTGGATCTTGATCAAGCAAACTTCAGTTATGCCTATGGGATTTCATTACTAACATTTGCCCTACCTCACTTGAATGAGAAGTAAAATGGTTATTTGTTAATATGTGGCATGCCATTTCACTCAAATTACTTAATTTTGCCACGCATAGAATTATTTCTTGCTTTCTGCCCTGAGTATGTTTTAGTCTAAGGACATGACTGTTTCTACTAAGTTATACTGTTTCTTTCAGGAGTGCTGGTGAAATCTGGGCAGTAAATCTGGCTCAGAGCGGACCACCACCCTGCTCCCTCAAAGTTTGATGCTACAAGTACTTGTGTGACAGGGAGATACGGATTGAGCACATTTCCAAAGACGATGTCTCTGATGCACAGTATACATCACTTATCTCCCAGGTAAGAGATTTTACTGCTGTAAAATGTTGGACATCACATCTTTGTAATACAGAATTCCCCGCTATCACAGAGTTCATGGTAGTCAGGGGAATTTTGTAACAACATCAATACTGAGATATTTGGTCAAAGATATTGTGATATATGATTCTGATGACTAAGGCTGCCATGCAAGGTGCAAATCAGACTATCACTAACAGTGATATCCATGGTGTATGTATTTGGTGAATATCGTGCTGATCGAAGTGTAAAGGCCCCTCCACATCTGTGTCGGGTATGAACACACCGTATTCACCAACGCACTCACGTTGTGTCTTTGATTATCTCTTAGGCATTTGTGTGTGTGTGTGTGTTTTTAAGGTTCAGTCGGCCACAGAGGCTACAATGACTGAACTGATTGAGAAAATTTTGAACTGTGGCTATATATGGACCTGCTAATGTTGAAAAGAAGGAAGAAATTGTTTGGTAAAATATATATTTTTTTACGCTGCTGATCCTTGTCAAGAATGTTAGTGTAACCGTACTCATGGCAATTTTATTTAAGTTTATTTACTCTTCATGAAGGAAAAAAAGCGCTTAATATAACTGAGGCCTAGGGTTGGCTTCATTGATGTTGAATTGAAAGCAATTCTCTTCTTGACAGAGGATCAGTCTAGCGTTTCTACTTCCTGCCCCTCCTAACCAAAGATATCGGCTATTGGCTAAACCAGCACAGTAACATTATGCATGTATCACAATACAGCAATAGTTATAGTAGGCCTAGGCCAAGGGGCCTAGTTTTAGAGGTCCTTACATTAATGTTCACGTTTTACTTTGTTACATTTAACTTCATATTGAATGTCTTTTTCCCCTCTATATTTTAGTGCTGCTGTTCTTCATGCCATACTTCGGCTGCTGCCCCTTCTCTCCCAACTACGTGAAGGTCTGCAGCTTTATGGGCTCGCCGATGTAATGAACCAGTATCCAAACATCTGCCAGCCACTCTTTGTCCCTGGGATGGGGGTGAAGGTGAGTTAATAGATGTACGCTTTAGTAAGGATGTATTGATGCCACTTAAGTCTGTTGAGATTCTCATTCATCCAGGTCATGGTTGTCAAAGTAGTTAAGTTGTAAGCAACTTTTTCCACTTGAATACATTTCGACTCTCATCTAAAAGGCTTCTTCAGTTCTAACCTGATGATGGAGAACCAGGGAACTATATCTCTGAACCACCCCGACCCCCTACTTTGACTGATGCCACTTAAATACCAATAGTAATTCCAAATCATAAACCCAGCTTATTTTAAGTAACAATCATGTCCTTTATTTTACTTTTTACAGTAGACTCATACAATTTGTGGGGTCATTGGACATATTAATGAAGATATTTAAGTTAAAGGACCAATATGCAGAATTTTCCTAAAAAAAATATCTATGGTGTAACCAGGGCCGCTTGCTTTACCAACTCTCCAGCTCTCTCCCACTGTCACTGTCTTTCTATAAACTCATAATGATGCGTTGTTTCTCTCACCAGCTTGATGCTGACTTTGTCTTTGGGGCGCGCCATCCTGAGTTCAGTGAGAAGGGCTCCAACAAAGAACAAGTGGAAGTGAGCGTTATGAACCACCTACAGGACTTCTTGCAGCAGCTGGAAGCATGTAATTGCTTATTTAGTTTTTTTCTTGTAAACTCTGTGTACTTAGTGTCTCTATAACACACCTCAGGAAGTTACATCACCATTGTAAGTACACTTATGTACACTTAAAGACCTTGTTTGCCCTGCCCTTCTGCCCCTGCCATTGCCAAACCTGTGAGCCCTCTCCCCCACAGTACATCACACCACTCCACCTCCCCTGCCATCATCAGTAAGCCGCCACCTCATAATTACACGCGTTTTTACACCCAGTTATTATATGTGATAAACTTTCCTTGTCAGATGTTAGATTTACCTCTGTCGCTACAGACAAACTGTGTCCAATGTTTTCATACACATGATCGTTGTTTCATCTGTCTCTGAAAAGATGAACATCCAGAGGTGGGTAACTACGTCACCTGTCCCCCAGTACATTTCTCCAGTGGCTGACAGGACAAGGCCACATTCCCGTCTTACCAGAAGAAAAGAGAAACTCCAGAGTCGTTGTGGAGTTCAATCACACCTGTGACATCCAGTACGGTGTACATACAGTTTGCTACCCAACAGTCACTGCATGTAGCAATAAAATCCGCCTGCCTGTCAAGCATGTGCAAACTTATCTTGACTTCAAACAAGTAATGACAGAAGCCTTTCATCTAGGCCAGGTATTTCACCAGGTTTAAGTGAAATGCTGACGTTGCAAATATGTGGTGCTACTTTACTTTTTTTCCCATAGCTTCAGTGTTCAGTACAATATATATACATTCAGGCTAAAGTAGTAAATGGGTTTCAGATATTTGTGCCATCTTTCTAAGTAAAATCTAGTTTGTATCTGCACCTAATTCTGTTCATGGTGTTAATGACCATTACGCTGAATGTTGTGCTTTAAACAGCATCAGCATGTTTTCGATAAGTGTTTTCATCACATGTCCTTCACTGTGATTTTTACCCTCCTCCCTTTCGTTGTCAACTTGCCAGAATTAATGTGAGGGTGTCTGATTAAATAAAAAAGTATGAAAGCAAAATACAACTTTGTGGCATTTTATACATTTAGTTTTAATTAGTTTGCTGTAAATGGTGGAAGTTGGTCTACAAGGTGCCTGGATACATGAGGTCCTACACTGGAATTGTCCCATCACAAGTTATTAAAAGTCCTCTAGCACAGGCATGACTGTCAATGATGGTGAAGTAGGTGCAAAGCGTGAGCCAGTGTGGTCAAATAAATGTCTCTTCCAAAACTATTTGAATTAGAAAGGGGATCAATGGCAAGGCAAAGCGTTTCAATGTCCTCTGTCTTCAATGGACATTCCATTTCTGGCACGGTAACACCTGGGTTGGCTGAGTTGTCACGAGAGCCCCCTAAGCTCTCCAATCAATATCTTCAATTCGGATTCCCTGAAACCAACAAAATACAGTATTATCAGTATGTAGATTGAGAAATCATGGTTAGAGGCAGGACAACGATATGATTGCTATTATTACTCAACTGTCACATTTTCCTCAGACATCTCTGGCTCTCTGATAGGGTGCCGCAGCATCCAAAGTTCCCACAGCTGGTTTGGGGAAAGGAAGCCCTCTGTCCAAATAGGGTGATCATTCCATCCAGCAGAAAACTTGGCCAAATCAGCCTTGAGTCTGGGGAGAAAGGTGTACTGGGCACAGAAGAGACGAAGATGATCCGAGATGTCAAGGGATCCATCTTCCTCCAGGTTATGTATACATCATAGTAAATGTGTGTAACTCCTGTCCAAACGTCCCTCCATAGACGTTCAATTCTACAATTTGTACATAGAAAAGTTTCCCATGTCAGACTAAAAGAATACTCAAACAGTAACTCAACTGAAGTAAATGCCACACTGACGGGCACACCGTGGATCAAAATAGCATATATACTAATAGACCAACAATAACAACCCGTGTCATGTACCTACTTTCACCTTGATGTAATTTTATAATAATCAGTACTTCACCTCTGGTTGTGTACGCTTTTTCCACTTCCATGTCCGGTGCCTCTCACAGTCAATATCATCTGGCAATGCTGACAATTTCAACACCCAACATCCAGCATGAGGTTGTCTAGATTTGATGGCCTCACTTCATCATCCAGAGCATCATCAGTCATGGTGAAATACAGGCTCCTAACTGACACATTGTACTCCTGCATCCTGTGTATAGTTCTTCGTGAGACCCACGAATGTCTGCTACACATGTGGCAGGTAGACCAAGATGAAGAAGACTTTGGAGGTGGTCCTCTGTGACCTGTAGTCTTAAACGTCCAGGGGGACCTTTACTCCTTACCACAGATTTTAAGGGGGGAGGTTTATTCCGTAGGTCTAACAAACTGCTCAGTTGACGGAGGCTGAACAAATAAAACAATTTGTGACATACTTGTAGGCTGTTGGCTCAAATATCAAATCCCATATTGTAAAACAACTGTAACAAAACATTTGGCACCACCTACCCTTCATTTGGTCTTCTAATCAACGTCATTTTGCAAAACTAGGCTTAACAGAACTTTGGAATTGCTAGCTTGACAACCAAAGCCATGGAACTAACGACTGGGTCTTGGCCATAGCAGCCTCAGAACCTCCAACGCGCATTGACTTTCTGATATACGAACACTATGTCGTCAATTATCACTTACATAAATAACTTAGACATTATCAAATCAGAATATTATTATAATAAGCCTTTACCATTCTCGACGCAACCCACAACCCGAACCCTTGTCGTCAACGAGCCGTTGAGATGAGTAGAAACTAGTGGCTTGTTAGCTTAGCTCACTGTCGTACACGGAGCAAATTAATATTAAACGGTGATGTCATGGGTCCTTCCTCCGTATACATTTTCTGTGACTGGAATTAGCTCTGCGTCCTAAGATTAGACAAATAAGTCGATATTTTCTGTTAATATCATAGAGAAGCACTAAACGGAGGCGGACTAACGACAACTCCTCATTCTCAATAACACCTGCCATACACAGCGACAGACTCTCAGCAGAACCCGGCGGTGTCAAAGACATTCAGTCACGAGTAGTTATTCAAATGAATCACGCTGACATGACATGACCAGCCTATGTTCACTTTCACTCGGTGCTTTTCACTGAGGAAAAAGGTGTCGTTATTCTTTGCACTGCACTTTGTAGACCAGGTCCAGCGCTCCTTGCTAAAATCATAACTGAAACATACTAGTAGTCTGATATCACTGTGAACATGATTAGTTTAAGCTCGCAGACGAAACCGAATCGTTCAAAAAAAAAGCTATAACATTAACAGCAGTTAATCAAAAGAACGTTAAAATAAATGTAAAACTGCCATTACCGTATTTGTCATATCTGCAGCCATGGTCGCTCCAGTCTTCACACTTGTTCCTCCTCCGTTTAGTGGGCACTGTTCTTCTACTTCTACTGTTCCTCATTCACATTAGAGTGCTCTATAGTCGCCATCTTGTGGTCATTTAGCGTACGACACTTTTTCAGCTTTTTTCAACCGGACACATCTTTTATTGGATGAAAGTGAAAATGAAAGATTAATGCTAGCAGCGCAGGTTTATTTAAAAAAGAGTTTGTAGGGTAAAGTGTTTTAAACTTTCTCGGTGCTCTTGTCGTCATTCCAGACGTTCTCAGAAGTCTTGGAGAGTAATTTTAATGCCAATTGTTCCTGACCTACATGCTTGGGAATGTATAATGTGGACACACTAAGCCTATTTCACTCACAATTCTGCAAGTACCGCACTGTAGCATTGCTTATACTATTGGCCGTGCTGGCGGTCATTCTTCATCCAAATTAGAGTGGTCTATAGTCGCCCTCTTCTGGTCATTTAGCGTACGACACTTTTTCAGGTTTTTGCTACCTCTATGGTCTTCTTGTCATTCCAGACGTTCTCAGAAGTCTGGGGAGAGTAATTTTAACGTAAACAATCAAACAATAAATCCAGACATATACATCACAAAATGTTAATTGCTTAGTTAACTTAGTAACTACTAACTGTAATGTTTGATCATAGGACCATAATTCTATCTCTATGAAGGCGGTATGAAGGCCATATTACTGTATTAACCAGACCATTTGTCTTAAGTGTCTTCTGTGTTTTTACTATGTAGATCGGGTTAGATGCTCTCTTCAATCCCTGCGTTTATATGAGAGCTTTAATTCCGAATAAAGCTAATTTAATTCCGAATAAACATGAATTCCGATTTAAAAAGACCATGTAAACACTTAATTCCTAATGAAAATAATTATTTGGAATGAAACTTAATTCCAAATTAAGTGGGTGGTTTATTCCTATTTTAAAGCGGAATTAATTTATTCCTTGAACATGTAAACGTTTATTCAGCTTAAAGATAATTCCGGTCGTTCGGCGCATGCTCGTTCGGTTGCCCTTCTGACGTGATGACACACAGCCAGATGGCGTTCCACAGCAAACGTTGGTCCCTTCTCCTCTTCAGCTGACATACGTAAAGGGCGATGATATTATCGAGCTGCTGCTTAATTATTGTCGTCACCACTGCGATAAAAGTTTGTACCACGTTTGTATCCATGGTGTAGCGACAAACCGAGTTGACAGAGAAGCCGGTAGCCAGCTGAAGTGTGTGTTTTTTCCCGGTAGACGGAAATGTGTACGTGTGCCCCTGCCCAATCACAACCCATCCCGGCCCCCAGACGTTGAGCATAATTAAGTAAAGGCGATTTAACGTGTGTTCCATGTAAACCTGAATTCCATGTAAACTCGAAGGAGGATATTTTAATTCCGAACTATTTCATTCCGAATAATTAATTCGGAATTAAAAACATAATGTAAACGTGGCCATTGTGAGTTGGAACTCGAATCTTCCTGAGTCTCAACTGGCTTGCAATCTAAATCAGGTGACTGATACATAATCAAACACATTCACACAGAGACTGTGCAGGTGTTATGAATTCACTATTCACATATTATTCACTAGAGCATTTTTCAAATCAGTGTCCTGTGCTTCTGCACTTTAGTCCAAGTTGAGAACAATTAGTCTTCAGGAATTTGAAGATGTTATGTAGGTGTGAAATCCAGGCTGATCCATCTGATTAATACGTTGCCTTTCACTCATTTCTTTTGCCGGTTCTTTGTTCTGCTGTCATGTAAATACTGACTGTAAATAAATAATAAGCACACTATTTCAAAAGAAAGTTCAGATAATTTTATTATTAATAAACTATTACTTTGCACTTTACAGCCCACTCCATGTGTCTTCCCTTCCCTTCCTTTCCAAAGCCATTGAACGAGCTGTCTTTAAACAGGTCACAGGATTTCTCACTCAGAACAACCTCCTCGACTCCAACCAATCCGGCTTCAGAAGTGGCCACTCCACTGAAACGGCGCTTCTGTCTGTGACGGAAGCACTAAAAGAGGCCAGAGCGGCAGGTCAGTCCTCAGTGCTCATCCTGCTGGACCTATCAGCAGCATTTGACACGGTCAACCACAGCATCCTACTGGACAAACTGACCAACATTGGGATTGATGGCACAGTGCACTCCTGGTTCAAGTCCTATCTTACTGGACGGTCGTTCAACGTATCGTGGCTAGGACAGACATCGGCACTTCACCAACTCACCACAGGAGTACCCCAAGGATCTGTGCTGGGGCCCCTTCTCTTCGCACTGTACATCACCTCACTGGGCTCAATCATCCACTCCCATGGCTTCTCTTACCACTGCTATGCGGATGATACCCAGCTCTATCTGTCCTTTCCGCCGGACGACTCCACGGTGTCATCACGGATCTCGGACTGTCTCTCCGATATATCTGCATGGATGAAAGGACATCACCTCCAACTAAATCTCTCCAAAACTGAACTGCTGGTCCTCCCAGCCAAACAAGCCATACACCACGACATCGGTATCAAGATCGACTCCCTGTCTGTTTCTCCCACCAAAGTGGCAAGAAACCTAGGTGTCATGATCGATGACCAACTGACCTTTGCAGATCACGTTGCCTCTGTGGCTCGGTCGTGCCGTTTTTCCCTATTCAACATAAGGAAGATCAGGCCGTACCTAACCCAACATGCAACCCAGCTCCTGGTTCAGACCCTGGTTATCTCTCGTCTTGACTACTGCAATGTCCTCCTATCAGGCCTACCAGCCTGTGCAGTGAGACCGCTACAGATGATCCAGAATGCAGCTGCACGTCTGGTCTTTAACCAGCCAAAAAGGGCACATGTCACACCTCTGTTCATTGAACTTCACTGGCTGCCCTTGGCTGCTCGCATTAAATTCAAGGCACTTATGTTGGCCTACAGGGTGAATGATGGCTCTGCTCCCATCTACTTGAATTCTCTTCTGAAGCCCTATGTCACCCGACGACCACTACGCTCCTCTAAGGAACGTTTTCTAGCACGGCCAACACCTTGTGCAGGTCGGTCCAGACTCTTCTCATATCTGGTTCCGCGCTGGTGGAATGACCTCCCAAGTGCTACCAGATCAACTGATACCCTCTCCACCTTCAAGAAACTCGTGAAGACTAAGCTCTTCCAAGAATATCTCCTGGTGTAAACTTTGAGAATGCACTTAATAATTTCATTTCCCTACATTGTGTTACACTATTGCACTTTCAACTTAAAACAGCGCAGATTCTATGTTAGCAATATGTACTCCTTGTTAGTTCATTGTGTTGTAGCTTGAATGTTATCCTCTTTTGTAAGTCGCTTTGGATAAAAGCGTCTGCTAAATGCCTAAATGTAAATGTAAATGTCTTAAATATTATGTCACTCTACTTTGTCTAGAATATTATCACTTATTTGTAGGCCTTCATTATGTAGATACCTGCTATGTGGACATAGTTGCCTCCATTATACAGTATGTTATGGGGTGCCGTTTGTAAAGTGACCCGTGCTAAAAATTACAGCCACATTTTGTCACATTCAGCTTTAAACAATGTTAAAAAAAATGGGTGTCAAATTTTAAAACTCAAGATTTTGCACATTTATAACAATATTTGTCATCTTAGAAATATTTAAAATATTAAATGTAACATCTAAATGTTAAACCTAAATACTGAATCTAAATCTAAACACTAAATTAAAAATAAATATAAATGTTAAATCTAAATATTAAATGTAAATGTTAAATGTAAATGTTAATTCTAAATCTACATGTGAAATGTCAATGTTAAACCTAAATGTTAAATGTAAATCTAAATGTTAAATCTAAATGTTAATTCTAATTGTTAATTCTAAATGTTATATGTAAATCTATATCTAAATGTTAAATATCAATTTAATGGTTAAATCTATATATTCCAGGTGAAAGTAAATATTTCACTAATATGCAAATTCCACTATGGCCACGAGAGGGCACACTTTGACTGACTTTGGCATCGCTTGCTCAGCAAGAGCCTTTCTCGCCTCCCTCCATCTGGGAGAATCTACAACTGTTCTTATGGTTGGTTTGCAAACATGTCTGAATCATCCTTAGCAGAACACATCGGCAGAGCCGTTCTGGCGGCAATCCAGAGTTTCTCTACAGCGACGATGACAGCGACAGCAACCCCCACAGGGCTACCACCACAGGCCAGCTCGGTAAGTGTCTGTGTTTTCCAAATCCCGTAGCATTGGATTCTTGTCAAGGCTAATCTAACTAAACTAGCTAACGGCAGCTGCTAGAGATTTGCGTTGGGTTCCAGCTAACGGAGGCGACTCATGGCTCCAAATGAACGGTGTAAGAGAGCACTCGAACGTTACAGTTAGGCTAGCTAGCCGCTAATGTTTTATTTAACACGAGAAGGCTATGTGGGTAATGTTAGTGTAACAGTGTTATAAATGAACTTCCCCAAATCCCTTACTGTTTACCTATGTGATTCCTTTGGTTCCATGAACCGGTTCGTTATTGTTTCAGACCGGGCGTTTATTGAGGTTGCACACACCCAGACTTTCTCATGTTGGAAGTCTGGAAAAGGGCGAAGCTGGATGTCTTAGTGCTCCGTGGATGTAAGTCATTTGTACAGCCAACTTTTAATTGTTTTCTCTGACATGTATGAGTTTTGTGATGTGGAAATGCATACTGTCGTTTTCGCTGTTAGTAGAATGTCAGATATGCAAATTAGCATCATAAAATTCGTGTGAATTGTCGAACATTAATTAGCATTAAGCAGATGCTAACTGGCTCATCACATTGTCATCGGGATGCCAGCATTCTTGTCCCCTGTCCTCTCTGACATGCCCTGTTTGATGTGTTACATGTTCCTGAATTCTTAAAACCCATTTCTTTTGTCATGAACTTTATTCAAAACTGCACATGTGTTTCTTTTAATTTTAATTTCTTTTCTTTTAATTTATGCTACTTTTGTTAAACTACACTATACGAGCACAAGCACTGTTGTATTACTGTAGCTAAGTATTTCACACGGAAGGCTATAATGTACTGAAATGTGTAGCCTAGAAGTGTATTAATTTTATCATTTTGTTTCTCATGCTGGAAGTCTGGAAAAGGGGGATGCCAGCATTCTTTGCCCTGTCCTCGTGTGACGTGCCCTGTTTGATGTGTTACAGAGAATAAATGCTGACAGATCTACTCCACGTCTCCCCATCATTCTGTCTCCAATAAGAGAATTATTACACTGTTCATTTGGAGCCATGAGTCGCCTCCGTTAGCTGGAACCCAACGCAAATCTCCAGCAGCTGCCGTTAGCTAGTTTAGTTAAGTTAGCCTTGACAAGAATCCAATGCTACGGGATTTGGAAACAGACACTTAATAAACTATTACTTTGCACTTTACATTCCACTCCATATGTCTTAATTATTATGTCACTCTACTTTGTGTAGAATATTATAACTTATTTGTAGGTCTTCATCATGTAGATAGCTGCTATGTGGACATAGTTGTCCCAGTTATACAGTATGTGTCTATATCTTTCCATTTGTCTATTTGACTTGTCTATTTGTTGAATGTATGGAGATTCAGTTAGACTGATTCTGATTCCCCCTTGTGATTTGAATGTGGTGACATCATTTAATTTATGGGTCTTTGGATAGCAGTCTTACAAAATAATTCCACCAGGTACGCAACTGTGCTGAAACATGTAAGTCAACAATATTTTGTCTGCCCTCGTCCTTAAACAGATGAATTTTTGATGTTTTGACTAAGACACACTCTTTGGGAGTGTCGTGCCTGGCGCTCCCACAGGGGGCCCAGGAGTGAAGACACGCTGTGACAAGACCCATATATGAATCCAGATCTAGAGAGGGCTGTATGTCAGCAGTGCAGCTCAGAGAGACTCGTGGCTGGTGGCGTTGGAATGCCTTTACTTTTGAAAATCAATATCCAGCGCTATGGATCAGTTAGTGCACTTGCTTTTGTGGTTAATTACAAAAACCCACATGCACCCATAATCTGAACATCCTTTGTTGTTATTATTATTATTATTAATGTTGTGTATTATTAGGGAGTGTTGTGCCTGGGGCTCTCACAAGGGGGACCAGCTGAACTCCAGGCTATGATGCAAATACTACAACTATCACACATTAGACCGCTACCACAACTATTAAATGTGGAATCCGCTACCATGAGTATCACATGGAAGCCCGCTACCACATGTGTAACCCACCACTGTCCAAAGTAATGACTGGATCACAACTCCCCATGATGCACAATATATAAGTTGCCTTTCCAAGCACACACATTTTATCCTCTTTTTTTCAGACTTGTCTTTGTGTTTTCGTTGGCTGCAGTTTTGAACAAGCAAAAGTCCTGAAGTGGAGAGTTGGATGGGCATGGATCATCTGCCTGTTGCCATAGACCACAGAAAGGTGTTAGCGCCTGTCACAAAGAAGACCCTCGGTAAGGCCATGGAAATTTCAGTTGTGGATGATAAAGTTATGTCACTCACGGTACAGTAACGTGTGTTTGTTTTCATTATTTTGAAATGACTGACCCATGCTCTATTCACAAACAAGTCTTAGGGGCAGGTCAGCTGTAGCCCAGTAGCTGGACAAATATTTTGGCTCAGTTCTCTGTTTA
>PYXC01002316.1:2500-21621 GCA_015244755.2 Tenualosa ilisha | reverse complement strand
GGGTGGAAATGTTCCAGATTATCCCTTCAGAAACTCACTTCAGTGTTTTGACTTGACAGTGACTGTTCATTAGTCCTGCTGTTAAAATCTTAATGTCTTCAAGCCCACATACACAGCTACACAAATCCAGCTGCACCAATCGTGATTCTCTCATGGACTTCAGAGATGATCCAAGGTGTCCAAACAAGTTGTTGTTGAAACGTCTACAGCGACCAAGACTGGAGGATTTTTAAAACAATTGGTTTAAGTGCTCAGTAATGTCATATGCAGTGCTAACAAACCAATCACTGTATATCTGACTTGCAACAAAAAACAAAACTGTAGCTGAATTTTTATTTACTTCTATTAAGGCACATCATACATAAATATATAAATATGTTATCGGTCCTCAAATCCAATTATAAGTACAAAATGGTTTAGTAAGTGAAATGTGACATTGACATTTTTGAATTAACTAGTTTGTCAAATATATTGAGTTGTATCTGAACTTGTCTGATAATTCAGTTTTATGTGATGAATAATAATTGGGCTGTCTCAGGAAGCTGATGTAGTCTGAGGCAGGTTATGTAACAATGGAAATTGTTGTACTGAAGACATCCCAAGCTGTTTCAACTTGACATTATAAACCAAATGATACCCAACATCAAGAGTCACAAAGACTGGTCAATGTTCCTGCCATGGTTATAACAGTTTGTTATAGTGTTACATGTTTGTTATGATGTTACGTTATGTTAAGCTTGTGTATCTTCAGATAAAGTGTTAACCAGTGTTGTGTTACCTGAGCCTCTCCAACATGCAGCTGGGACTTGTCAGGGAGCCAAAGATTGCTTTCATCCCAGACTCTGGCATGGTGGTATTGTCCAGGTGAAGCTCTCTCAGGTAAGATGATGCTGATTGCAGGACTGAGGCCACATTCTCACAAGACGGCTCATTCAGACTGCAATCTGTAATCCTATAGAAAAAATATCCACTTATACATCTAGACAAAGAGGAAATGAACCCTTGAACAGTGCTAACAGAGAACAGTCACGATATACATTCTACCTGTGATTTTGTATGATTTAATATTGCATGCCCATGGGTTGTTGGGTTGGGTACAATTTTTAAAACCCTTATTATGGACCCACATCCACCCCACAACTCAATCCACTACTTTCATGACATGCCTTGCCAGGTACTCACCAAGCTGTTTTGCTCCATTTCACAACTGGAATGAGTCTTTGCCGTCCATCGTCTTTTGTGTTGTACTTGTCGATATCAAACTCTTCCAAGATTTCCTCAGATTTCAGAAGGACATCTGCTAAGGTGGAACAGTGTGCTGGTGAGAGTTCTGTTTCTGGACGTTTCTCCAGGGTTATTAAACTCTGCAGTTCGTTGTGAAGTGAGCGGTCCTTCATTTCAGAAAGGCAGTTGATGAGGTTGATGAATCGATCGGGTGAGACACCTTTTAATTTTCCCTTTGGATCTTTAATGTACTTCAAAATTAAATCCAAGCTTTTGGAGTTCTCCTCACTGTTCTCTGGTGATGGTCTCGTCAGCAGGCCATCAAGGAGTTTCTGGCTGGACTCAAGCGAGATGCCAAGAAGGAAGCGCAGGAAAAGGTCCCAGTGTCCGTTCTTGCTCTGCAGGGATTTATCTACTGCGCTCTTCAGCAAGAGGTAAAGGAACACCTTTTGGGGTTTTGTTTTAAGAAAAGATGTCAGTGCTTCCATCTCCTGATTCATGAAAGACACAAAAACAAACAAAGCAGCCAGGAACTCCTGAAGGCTCAGATGCACAAAGCAGTAGAACGTCTTCAAAGCAAACTTGGGTTCCTCTTTGAGAATTTCCGTACACAAACCCGACTGCACAGAGGCATCTACCAAATTAATGCCAAACTCCCTCAGACCATTTTCATCAAATAAGATTGTGCCTTGCTCAAGGTTTTTAAACGCCAGTTGTGACAGTTTCAAAATGGCATCCTGGTTAGCCTTCCAAATTGTTTTCCTGTCTGGTTTCCCACCATCATATTTTTGGTTTTTCTTGTCCAGTTGTAAGATCAGGAACTGAATGTACATTTCTGTCAGAGTGGAGGGGATTTCTTTACTGTCGTACTTACCAAGCATTTCCTGCAGGACAGTCGCTGTGATATAACAGAAAATCGGTATGTGGCACATGATGTAGATACTTCGTTTGGTCTTGATGTGACTGATGATTTGCTTAGCTCGAGCAGGATCATTGATCCTCTTCATAAAGTACTCATCTTTCTGTTCATTTTTAAACCCCCTCACTTCTGTGATGCGGTCAACATGTTCAGAGGGAATTTGACCAGCGGCAGCAGGACGTGATGTCATCCATATTCGAGCTGACCGAAGCAGGTTTCCCTTCATGAGGTTGGTGACCAGCACGTCTAACGATGCCGTCTTCATGACATCACTGACAGGTTTGTTGTTCTGGAAATCCAGTGGAAGTCTACTTTCATCTATACCATCAAAGATGAAAACCACTTGTAAGTCGTTGTAACACGTTTCACTCAATAATCTCAACTCTGGATAGAATTCAAGCAGGAGGTTGTGAAGACTGTACTCATCATCTTTGAGTAAATTCAGCTCTCTGAGAGGCAGCAAAAGTAGAAGGTGGAATTCCTGATTCACTTCTCCATTTGCCCAGTCAAGAATGAACTTATGCACACACACTGTCTTTCCAATGCCAGCAATGCCCTTGGTCATCACAGTCCGGATATGCCTCTCTTGTCCTGGTAGGGCTTTGAAGATGTCATTGCAGTCAATGGGAGTGTCAGTTGGCTTTGGTTTTCTGGAGATCTCAATTTGCCAAACTTCATGCTCGTTGTTCACCTCATCACTTTCTCCTTCAGTGATGTACAACTGAGTGTAAATCTTATAAAGAGGAGTTTTTTGTCCCCTTTGTTGTAGTCCTTCAAATATACACTCAAACTGCTGCAGCATCCTGCTCTTGTGACTCCACAAAACTTTTTGTACAGTTTCAGGGTCTAAATGGGCAGACACAAAAAGTTGTGAAAGATTGTGAAGAATATGTAGCATGATTGACAGACATTGATCTGCAAGCTCAATTTCATTTCGCTCGTCAGCTCAGTATGGCAACTAAGCTTATTTCTACTTCTGCATCTACAATCGACGGGATGGAGACGGGCTTAACACATGTTGTGTTTGAAATTATGACGCATCCTACTCTCTGCAAACATTATCGACCAACCAAATATTGAGGCGAGTTGATGAACATCAAAAATGTTTAATTCTTTTAAGTTTAGGTTTTATGAGCCCCCACGGGGCTAGGAGCTACAAGACTACAAATTGATGAGATATTGCCTTAGCCAAAAAACAGAATGCTAAGATTCTCCATTTCTTGGAAATTGTGCACTTTTGTATTGGCAACTTTGACAAAAATGATCTATTGGGCAACTTTGACCTTTGAATTATGATCTCTGACCTTTTTTACCACTTCCAAAAAGAATGACATTTGACACATTGCTTTCAAAAATAATTCATGAAAAAATCTCAGTTTTTTTTGTCCTGACCTGGCCATTTGGGTTCCTCTTTGAAAGACAGGCATATTGAGCAGTGAGTTACTATAGGAGTGATGACTGTGGCTTCAGTCTGGGCTGATATTGTAGCATTCACTACATGCTGCTCATACTGCTGCTGATGATGATCAGGTTGGTGGTGGTGGGGTTGTCCTCCTATGAGACAGAGGGAGGGGGGGCAATAAAAAAAAAACATTTGTGATAACAATAATAATAATAATAATAAAATAAAATAATAATTTTACTTATTGATTTTACGTATTTCCCTTGCTCCCATGTCTCTATTAATTAATTTAATTATTCATCTCACTTATAGTCAGAGGCAAGGCAAATTCATTGGTATGGCCAAATGACAGACAAATTACACTTATGCATTTAGCAGACGCTTTTATCCAAAGCGCATTACATTTGTCAGTTATCAGTTACATCAGGGTCAGTCTCCCCTAGGGCAACATAGGGTTAAGTGCCTTACTCAAGGGCACAACGGTGGCAGCTGACATTTGAACCCGCAATTTCCAGACTGCTAGCATTGCTAGCCAGGTTTCTTAACTACTACGCCAGCACCACCCCTAACAAGTGCTTCAGATAAGAAACAAGATAGCAGAAGTCGTTGTAGAAAGACAGACTGTTAACTGCTCGAAACACTTCTATCTTGTCACAATCAAGCATAAGGGAGGACTTTACTTGTCATGATTATAAAAGTGGTCTGGTGATAATTTTGCATGTGAGTTAGCAAGTTAGCCTGTAGGCTATTTTGTGTAATGTAACTTACAATAAATGATGCTAAGCTAACAGTGTCAGACTGAGTCTATCCTTTGGACAGAGAAGAGATGGGAAGGGCATATATTCTCTTGGGTAAATCTGGGGAAGACAGCAAATTCTGGAAGACCAGGAGCGCCACAAAAAGAAATACAAGATTTCATTAGCAGTTCAGTTGCTCAATAACTATTACTTATATCATTATCCCAAACAACAGAATAAAATGTCTTACCCGGTCTTTGGTCCTGCGTGGTGGATCCTCCCCAAATCCAGTTCCAGATTCGCCTCAACATCATTTATGAGTTAAGAGACCCAGAGGAGGGAACTGAAAATAAGAAGGAGATGATGTCATAAAATAAAGAGACAAAGGAAGCATATTGTGTTTCACTATCCCTTTGCATTACAGACGTGGACACATGGATAACTCTTAGATACGAGGTTAATGTGCCTTTATGATAACTGAAACAAGGAGAAAAACAGAAAGGCAAGATGGAGGGAAGTAACAGAGAATATGCTGGTCCTCTCTGTCTCTGTTCGTCTGTGTCCTGCATTGCTTTTTCTTACCTTTGTGGTATTCAAATAGTTTTTTCTTTAATTAGGACATACATACACACATGACAAAAATGACATACAAGCACATCAGTAAGTCATCAAAGCTCCCGAAAACAATCCTATGACATGACAGTCGATGACTGTAATGGCCGAAACCCAATACCGCTCCTAACCCTACGCAGTGAACCCTCAAGGACGTAACTGGCATGAATTAACAAATCAATCAAGTCTGTTCATGCTAGTTACACATTTTACAACTCAGGGCTTTAGAGGGACACTGGGATTCAGTCATTGTCTCCCTTTGTATTCACTTCACTAAATAAAAAATAAAGTTTACCTAAGAGAAGAAACAGAAAGCATACCTTCTCCTCTGGGTCTCAGCTGTAAACTGATCTGTGCTGGTAGGTCTGTGGGGTTTAGAAAGCCACCTTGGCTCCCCTGGACACCATTGGCTGAGCCTGACAAGAAGCAGCCATGCCACCACGCCATTGGCTGATTTCACAGATGAAAGTCATGACATTGGCTGTGCATGGCTGTGCATGTTTATGGTCTGGTTTGTGGTGTGGTGGTAATGCATTATATTTTTGTTCCAGTTAGTCTGGTTGGCAGCGTGCCAGAGCAGTCTGCTGTGTTGCCTAACTGCACACACACAGACATGTTAGAGAGAGAGAGAAGTAAGTGAGAAATGAAAAGTGAAAGTACATTGAATACTTTAAGACGTGTTGTAGAGAGAGTTAGAGAAAGATTCCGTATATGTGGGGAAGAGAATTCAGATTCCTGTTGTTTAAGGTTAAAAAAAGGTGTACATTTCTCTGAAGATATGGCTCTCTCTCTCTCTCTCTCTCTCTCTCTCTCTTTATACACCCTGACCATCAATACTTGCAGTCTGCAGTAGCAGACCATGTCATGATGTTTCCATAGTTTCCGTAGTAAACCTGTCTGAACCTGCTCTCTGGAATGTTCCTACACTATCTAAACATATCTAATCTGATTTCCAAGAGCCATGTGGATGTCAGTGGGTTTTTTTTTCCTAAAGTAGCCTAACTTTAATTTTATTCAGTCCAATGCTTTACGTGGTAAAAAGTGTCATGAGATCATCAGTTACTGCTAGCAATAAACACTAATAAACCTCATCGACATAAACATTCAAGGTAGCTTTTTAAAGCATTGGATATAGTTCACATTGACCTATTGTACATACTGAAATAACTCAAATGAGTGTCTTTCAACCAGAAGGGAAAAAAGAAAAGGAAACTGCCTACTCAAAGGAACTCCTGAGGCTTCACCAAAACCCTACCAGTAGAGGGCCCCTCTGAGCATAACTTGCTGAAACCTCCCCTCACACTCTCGTCTCGTTAACAGCCATACATTGATCTTCAAATGAAATTCCAAACAAAACATTCAAACAAAAGAAATCGATTTTCAACGACAATATTTTACCAAATAACAATATTTTTCCCCAGTTTATTCTCTCACTTTTTCAGCACCCATTATCCTTGTCAGCAACTTTCTCTAGTCACAATAACTTAACATAACTAAAAAATCTTTTTTTTTTTTTTTTAACGTCAGCAGTGTGTATTCAAACATACATGTCAAAATGCAACAAACTTTGAAATTCTGTGATGGAAATGGAATGGATTGTTAAGATCTAAAGGGTGAAAAAATAAAAATATATAATAAAATATAATTTGGGAGGGGTGTTAAAAAGAAGCAAAAAATTGCTTATTAACATTTTAATGCCACCAGAATTAAGGAAAAGTATACGGTACAGACAAAAGGAATCTTTCTGAAACATAAAAAAGGCTTTCATTTATATGTTAGCAGGGCTTGTGGTATGGTAGCCCTCTTTCACCACTTTATCTCATTAGCTCAGTCTTGGAAGCATTTCACTGTTTACAAATTGCTTCTTATTATTCTGAGAACAAGGTGCTATCTGTAAATAACGAGATGTTATCCAAAAAAAAGTAGATGCTATGTGAAAACAAAGGCTAAAACTGCATAACACCAAGTAGATCATGTGTGGCATAGGGAGACTGACTGTCCGTGCACTAGTCAATGTATAGCTAAACCAATCCCTGAATAGAGGGGCTCGGTGAATCTGTGGTGGGACGTGTGCAGGTGTGTGTGTGTGTGTCAGAGCAGACGCTGTAGAAGGACAGAGTACCAGCCTCCCAGACCAGAAACACTCCTGCTCCTACCGTTGCAGTCAAAGGTGAAGTCAAACTTTGGGAGAGGCCTTACTGTCATGGCTGGCAGTGGGTGGAGTCAGGGCCTTAACTCCAAACTGCAGTCAATTTCACTCTTTTTAGAGAGGGACCAAATGTTCTCTGAACACAGTAAATTTTACTCAGGCAAGTTTCCTGTGTAGACTAACTAACATGAGGGAGTTTTCCTTGCCCCTGTTGCTCTTGGGGGCTCCTTGCTGTAAAGCATTATGAGACAACACTACTGTAAAAGGTGCTGTATGAACATAACTGCATTGAATTGTAGAATTGTTACCTGGTCCTGTTGGTTCCTCTTTGAAAGACAGGTTTGGTATTGAGCAGTGAGTTAGTATAGGAGTGATGACTGGGGCTTCAGTCTGGGCTGAGATTGTAGCATTCACTACATGCTGCTCATACTGCTGCTGGTGATGATGCTGCTGCTGATGATTCTGATGATGATGGGGTGGGCCTCCTAAGAAAGAGAAGGAGAGAGAATGAAAGAGAGAGAGAGAGAACAAAAGAGAGAGGGAGAGAGAAAAAAGCAAACAATGGTCAAGAAGTTTGTAATAATAATAATAATAATAATAATAATAAGTTGAAGGTGTTATGGTTGTGAGGTCTGGATAGAGGGGATCAGTGAATCTGTGGTGAAATGTGTGCAGGTGTGTGAGTGTGTGAGTGTGTGAGTGTGTGTCGAAGCACAGATTGTCGGCTAGCAAACATTCAATGCCAGGTTAGCGAGGGTTAATGAGTTAGCCTATAGGCTAATTGGTGTAAAGACCTCCAATGTATCTTCCATTACCAATGGTAAAATAGACTAACAGCCTCAGATTAGATCTATTTTATGCACACGGCAGAGAGGAGAAGAGAGGGGTATACACTGTACATCATTTTGTCTCAAATCTGCAAGATAAGTTGTTGTAAACCAACAAAAGAGTAAAAAGACTGACCTGTGTCTGAACTTTGGTCCTGGTTGGTGGGTCCACCCCAAATCCAGTTCCAGATTCACTTCAACATCATGTGAGTTATCAGACCCAGAGGAGTCAGCTGACATTGAAAACAAGATGTAAAAATGAAACTAAGCTTTGATGAATGAATTTCAGCTAAAATAAAAGAAATAAAGAGATCATGGTCGTTATGTCTCTGTTTCCTGCTTTGACTAATAGAGCATTTGGACCTCTTGGTCACGACTTACAGATTGTTTATATTAATGTGTTTATACCGAAGCAAAGAGAGAGAGAACCAAAGGGAAGAAAGACAAGTCTCTGTTCATCTGTCTCTTTTATGTTGCTTATGGTGTGTAGTCTGTCCTTTCTGGTACTCACACATGTATTCTAGTGACAATCAGTCACTATAATCACATCAGTATCACATGACATGACAAAACAAATGTAATTATGCCTTTTGATGTCTCTCTCTGTCTCAATAAATACATAAATGACAGGAAACAGAAAGCACACCGTCTCCTCCGGGCCTCAGCTGTAAACTGAACTAATGGAATGTTACCTGAGGGGTTTAAAAAGACACCTTCGGCCCCTGAACGCCACTGGTGTGCGCAGAGAGAGAGAGAGAGAGAGAGAGAGAGCAGTCATACCACTGCCTGACACCACTGGAAAAAAGGGGGTGTGCATGTTTGTACTCTGGCTTGCAGTGTTAAAAAAAGCTGTAAAAATTGTGACACTTGGGTTTTTCTCTTTTTTCTCAGTCACAAAGCTTTGGAGAGGAGAAAGTCAGACCAAAATGATATTTTAAAATATGGTTACATTGGGGGAAAAATCAATATATGAGGTTTAACTAAACTCCACCAGCAGAGGGCGCCCTCTGAGCATACTTTCTGAAACCTCTCGTCCCCTCACTCTCTTCAGACCACCTTTCATTTTCCTAGACGAGAATGAAGAGAAGGCCTGGGGATCGACTCAGATAATACTGACATCATTGATACACCAAATAAGGAAAGTCATGAAGCCTCTCAAAGTGTATTACAATACTTCCTTTCACATGGTTTACATTCAACATCAATCCACTTGTCTTTAAATAAATAAAGGGGACTCCAACCAAAACACATTCCATTTCCAGTGGCAATATTTTCCCAGTGCCCAACATGCATTTATTCTCTCACTATTTGATCCCCCTTCAAACTCACATTGTTATACATGTGCTATAAAAAGAAAGGAAACACTTTATTTGAAGGTGTCTACATAAGAGTGACATGAGCCTGTCATTAGCATGACATGACACACATCATGAACATTAATGACACTTTTTAGCGTTTATGACTGTTGTCATTAAGTCTCATTTGGTTTTTGTAATGTGAAGTTGACACTCTTAGGGGTGCAGACATTACAAAACCTGAATTACATTTAATGACAAGTCATAAACACCAATGAAGTATCATAATGTTAATTTGTCATGTCATGTTAATGACAGGCTCATGTCACTCTTATGTAGATATCTTCAAATAAAGTGTTATCAAAATGAAACTGCCTCGCCCAGAAATGGTTGATAAAATGTCGAATGAAGAGGTGCATATGGCTGAATCCCAATGTCCCCCATGGCCTAAGCCCTGAACCCTCAAAGACTTAACTGAATCAGCACTGGCACGTCTCTGTTCTTTTTATAAATGTTTTTTTATTTATTTATATTTATAATTTTTTTTCCCCTTTAACCCCCCTCAGTCACACAGAGAGAGGAAGAGTTGCTGCTGCTGATTCATCTTCTTCACTGATGGATCAAATCAGTTCCAGTGTGTCATGTATGGCACAGGCTTCACAATTCACCTTTTAAAATGAAGACACAACCATCACATTAAAGATTAAGATCATTTTATTCAGTTATGGGAGAAGAAATGGGCTTGTTTTACTCACACTGACAGACTGAGCAGGACATATGGATATAATATACACACAAATTCAGCAAAGAACTAAACCTTAGAGAGAGCAGAAAACAAGTAAGGGATCATGTATTGGACATCACTTCTGTTCACCCTGATCAGATGGGACTTATTTTACAATATTTTCCAACAGTGGACAATATATTATCCTGATCATACAGCAGCTGTCTCAGTGTGGAGTGGAACGTGTGCAGGTGGGTGAGTGTGTCGCTGTAGGACAGAGTGCCACCCATCTCAGGTCCAATTATAGTAGGCAACAAAATGACTGATTTAGAGTGTGTGTGTGTGTGTGTGTGTGTGCGTGCGCACAGTCCAGTCTAACCCCAGTTCAGGCATGGAAAGTTCATGAGGGGAGTTGCTGTAGAAGAACAGAGTGGTGGCCTGTGGAGAGAGAGGGGGCAGAGATGAAAACCACACACACACACAGATAGACACATACACACACAGACAGACACACACACACACACACACAAACACACACAAACAGATAGACACACATACACACACACAGATAGACACACATACACACACAGACAGACAGACACACAGAGACAGACAGACAGACAGACACATACACATACAGACACACACACACACACACAGATCATCTGTTGTATGAATGATGGGAGATGGTGGGAGGGTGAGGAGAAGGGTGAGAGAACTGAATAAAGGAAGAAATGACAGAGAATAGAGAAAAATAAAAAAAGAGAGGGGGAAGTGAAAGGTAGAAAGAGAGAAATAGAGAAGTGGAAAAAGGCAGAGGAAGAAGAGGAGAAGAGACAGAGAGAAAGAAGGAGGATGGGGGAATGAGGAAGATGAAGTGAAGAGAAAGAAAGGAGGGAGAGAGGGAATAGAGAAAGAGAGAATGAAAGGGTTTGCAGAGAGGTGGAGGCAAAGACAGAGTGAAGAAAAAGAGACAGAGGAGGAGAAGGACGGCAGAGAGAGCAGACAGAGGGAGAGATAGAGGGAAGAGAAATGGAGGGAGAGATAAGAGAGTCAGATATGATGAATGATAGAGAAGGAGAAATGGAAGAGAAGAGAGAAAAATGAAAAGAAGGGGAGAGAGAAAGCAGTGAAAGAGGAGAAAGAGAAGGAAGAGAAATATGAGGCAGAGGGGCAAAGACAGGGGAGAAAAAGAGGAGGGAGAGATGGAGGGATGAGGGACAGGTGGAGGAATGAGGAAGAGAGTGAAGAAACTGAGGAGGAGAGAAGAAAAAAGGCAGAGAGAAACAGAGAGGAAGGAAAGAGAGATGAAAGGAGGAATAGAGGGGTCAGAAAAGAGGATGAGGAAAGATGGAATGAAGGAGGAAGAGAGAGTAAAAAAAGTGGAAGAAAGGGAAGAGAGAGGGAGGAGGAGTGGAGTGAGTGTGTGAAGACTGAAGGAGGGCTGAGAAAACACAAACACACACACACACAACACACACACACACACACACACGGTAAAGAGAGAAGAAAGGAAGAGAAAAAGAGAAGGGGTAACAATACACCAAACACACACACACAAACAGAAACACAAAACACACGTACACGTACACACACACACACACACACAGAGGGCAGAGAGAGATGAAAGGAAGAGAAAAACAGAAAGAAGGGGTAGTAATACACCCCACACACACAAGTACACACACACACACACACACACACAAACACACACACAGGGCAGAGAGAGAAGAAAAGGAGACAAAAAGAGGAGGAAGGGCTAATAACACCACGCACACACACACACGTACACACACACACACACACACACACGAACACACAGACACAAAAAGGATGGAGAGAGAAGAAAGGAAGAGAAAAAGAGGAGTAAGGGTATAATACACCACAACTGAGAGAGAGAGAGGGCAGACAGAGAGAGAGAGGGAGGATGGGGGAATGAGGAAGATAGAGTGAAGAGAAAGAAGGAGGGAGAGAGGAACAGAGAAAGAGAGAATGAAAGGGTTTGCAGAGAGGAGGCAAAGACAGAGTGAAGAAAAAGAAACAGAGGAGGAGGGACGGCAGAGAGAGCAGATAGAAGGGATGGAGGGAGAGATGAGAGAGAGTCAGATGGTGGAATGATAGAGAGAGAAAAAGGGGAAATGGTGGAGAAGAGATAAAAAAATGAAAAGAGGGCAGAGAAAGATGAAAAAAGGAACAGCAGTGAAAGAGGAGAAAGAGAAGGAAGAGAAAGATGAGGCAGAGAGGCAAAGAGAGAGGAGAAAAGAAGAGGAGGGAGAGATGAGGGATGAGGGAAAGATGGAGGAATGAGGAAGAGTGAAGAAACTGAGCAGAGGAAGAAAGAAGCAGAGAGAGACAAGAGGGAGGAAAGAGAGATGAAAGGAGAAGGAATAGAGGGGTAGAAAGGAGGAGGAAGACAGATGGAGGGATGAGGAAGAGGAGAAGAGAAAAGAATAAAAGGAGGATGAGAGACAGGTGGAATGAAGGAGGAAGAGAGAGTGAGAAAAGGAAATGAGGAAAAGGAAGAGAGAGGGAAGAGGAGTGGAGTGAGTGTGTGAGGAATAAAGGACGGTTGAGAAGACAGAGAAGGAGGGAGTGGAGCAGAGGCAGAGAGAGAGATAGTATGAAAACTGGGTGACAGGTGGACGTACCTGTTGGAGGAGGAGCTCATGTGATCTGGCACAGGGACACTGAGGAGTTCAACCAACCAAACCTAAACCCTGGATAGAGGGACTCAGTGAATGTGGAGTGGAACGTGTGCAGGTGTGTGAGTGTGTCAGAGGAGACGCTGTAGAAGGACAGAGTGCCGGCCGGCCAGTCCAGGTAAACTCCTACTCTTCTGGAGCCGGAGGAGGGGGCAGGTATGGCAGTGAGTTTATATTGTGACTGACAGAGTACTGTGGGAGAGCAGAACAGAGTCCAGGACTTGGCATTACGTCCTATGATGACATCATCACTCCTCCCTTTCCTCTTGATGCTTTTATAGGCCACAGCTATATGAGCCCCACCCCCACTCCACTCAGCCTCCCAGTAGCAGCGTCCAGACAGACCCTCTCTACACAACACCTGAGACCACCAGTAGTCAAATCTCTCTGGGTGGTCAGGATACGGCTGCTTCTCTCTCACACCTGTCACCTTTCTGTTCCCCTCAGAGAGAGAGAGATTTCTGTTTGCTGTGTTTGGGTCCAGTGTGAGTTTACAGGCATCTGCAGACAACAGGAGAAGAAAGAAACATCCTCATCAGAATATGGGAAGGGACACACACACATAGACACACACACACACACACACACACACGTACACACACACACACGTACACACACACAACACACATATGTACACACACAAACACCGGACATAGTGAGAAGAAGGAAGAGAAAAAGGGAAGGGGTAACAATACACCACAACCACAGACACGTACATACACACACACACACACACACACACACACACAAACACAATGTACACGTCCACGTACACATCCACACACACACACACAAACATCCACACAAACATACACACACACAAACATCCACCACACACACACACACACACACACAGAGGTACATGTACATACACAAAAAGAAACACCTACACAAACACAGAGGGTAGAGAGGGAAGAAAGGAAGAGAAAAAGAGGAGGAAGGGGTAACAATACACCACACACACACACAAGTACACATACACACACACACATACACACACAAGTACACGTACACACACACAAACACACATGTACACGTACACACACACACACACACATGTACCCGTACACACACAACAAACACACATGTACACGTACACACAAACAAATATGTACACACACACAAACACACATGTCACGTACACACACACATACACACACACACGCGTACACACACACACAAACACACATGTACACGTACACACACACACACACACCACACACACACACAGAGAGTAGAGAGAGAAAAAAGGCAGAGAAAAAGAGAAGAGGTAATAATACACCACACACACACACACAAGTACACACACACACACACACACATGTACAAATGTGTACACACACACACACACACTTAAAAAAACAGAAAGAAGGGGTAATAATACACCCCACACATACAAGTACACACACACACACACACACACACCACACACACACACACACACACACACACACACAGAGGCAGAGAGAAGAAAGGAAGACAAAAGGGGAAAGAGAGGGCAACATACAAGTACACAAACACACAAACACACACACGTACACACACACACAGAAACACAAAAGACACACACACACACACACACACACACAGACATGTACACACAAACACAAGTACACGTAAACACACACACACACACACAGAAACACAAAAGACACACGCACACACACATACACACCCACACAAGGGAAAGAGAGAGAAGAAAGGAAGAGAAAAAGAGGACGGAGGGGTAATAATACACCACACACACACACAAACACATATGTGCACGTACACACACACACACACACACACGCACACACACACAAACAAACACATATGTACACGTACACACACACATACATGTACACACACACACACAGGCGCGCGCGTACACACACACAAACATACATGTACACGTACACACACAGAGGGCAAAGAGAGAAGAAAGGAAGAGAAAAAGAGACAGAAGGGGTAATAATACACACACACACACACACACGCACACAAACAAACACACAGAGACACACGCACAGAGACACACGCACACACACAAACACACGCACAAACACACACACACACAGAGACACAAGCACACACACACAGAGACACATACACAGACACACACGTACACACACACACACAAACACACACACAGAGACACACACACACACACAAACACACACAAGGACACACGCACACAAACAAAAACACACACGTACACACACACACACACGTACACACACACACAAACACACACAGAGACACAAACACACACACACAAACACACACAGAGACACACACACACACACAAACACACACACAGAGACACACACACACGCACACAAACACACACTCAGAGACACACACAAATAAAAAAACACAAACACGGACACACACACACACGCAGAGACACACACACACAAACACACACACAGAGACACACGCACGCACACACAAAACACATACACACACACACACACACACACACAGAGACACACACACACAAACAAATACACACACAGAGACACACGCACACAAACACACACACAAAGACACACGCACACAAACACGCGCACACACACAACGCACACATATACACAAACACAAAACACACGCACAAACACACACACACACACAGACACAAGCACACACACACAGAGACATACACAGACACACACGTACACATACACACACAAACACAAACAAACACACGTACACACACAGGCACACACACACAAACACAGAGACACACACACACACACACACAAACACCACACAGAGACACACGCACACAAACACACACACAAACACATACACACACACACACACAACAGAGACACACGCAAACAAATACACACACGAGACACACGCACACAAACACAAACACACACACACACAGAGACACACACACACACACGCACACAAACACACACACAGACACACACACACCACACGCACACAACAACACACAGAGACACACGCACAGAGACACACGCACACACACAAACACACGCACAAACACACACACACACAGAGACACAAGCACACACACACAGAGACACATACACAGACACACACGTACACACACACACACAAACACACACACAGAGACACACACACACACACACACACAAACACACACAAGGACACACGCACACAAACAAAAACACACACGTACACACACACACACACACGTACACACACACACAAACACACACAGAGACACAAACACACACACACAAACACACACAGAGACACACACACACACACAAACACACACACAGAGACACACACACACGCACACAAACACACACTCAGAGACACACACAAATAAAAAAAAACACAAACACGGACACACACACACACGCAGAGACACACACACACAAACACACACACAGAGACACACGCACGCACACACACAAACACATACACACACCACACACACACACAGAGACACACACACACAAACAATACACACACAGAGACACACGCACACAAACACACACACAAAGACACACGCACACAAACACGCGCACACACACACGCACACATATACACAAACACAAACACACGCACAAACACACACACACACACAGACACAAGCACACACACACAGAGACACATACACAGACACACACGTACACATACACACACAAACACAAACAAACACACGTACACACACAGGCACACACACACAAACACAGAGACACACACACACACACACAACACACAAACACACACAGAGACCACACGCACACAAACACACACACAAACACATACACACACCACACACACACAGAGACACACGCAAACAAATACACACACAGAGACACACGCACACAAACACACACACACACACGCACACAAACACGCGCACACACACACGCACACATACACGTATACACAAACACAAACACACGCACAAACACACACACACACAGAGACACAAGCAACACACACAGAGACACATACACAGACACACACGTACACACACACACACAAACACAAACAAACACACGTACACACACAGGCACACAAACACAAACACACAAACACACACAAACACACACAGAGACACACGCACACAAACACACACACACACGTACACACACACACACAAGTACACACACACACACACACAAACACACGCACAAAAACACACACACAGAGACACACACACACACACACACACACACACACAGAGACACACACACACGCACACAAATACACACTCAGAGACACACACAAAAACACAAACACAGACAGACACACACACACACACACACAAGAGACAGAGACGCACACACACACATACACACACACACAAAAACACAAAAAAAGCATACACACGTACGTACACACACACACACAAAGGACAGAGAGAGAAGAAAGGAAGAGAAAAAGAGGAGGAAGGGTAATAATACACCCACACACACACACACACACACACACACACACACACGTACACATAGACACACACACGCACACATATTTTTGAACACAAGGCTAAAACGCACTCACTCTCTCTCTCACTCTCTCTCACACACACACACAGAGACACACGCACACAAACACACACACAGAGACACACACATAGAGACACACACACAAACAGACACACAAACAAGTACACACACACACACACACACACACACACACACACACACACACACACACAGAGACACACGTGCACACACACACAACACACACACACCACAGAGACACACACACAAAGACACACACACACACACACACAGACAAACGCACACAAACACAAACAAAGAGACACACACACACACAGAGAGACACACAAACGCACACAAACACACACTCAGAGACACACACACAGAAAAACACTTACACACACACACACACAAACACAAAAACACAAACACACACACACACACACATACACACGCACACACACACAAACACAGAGACACACACACACAAACACACAGAGAGACACACACACACAAACACACACACAGAGACACACACACACACACACACATACACACACACAAACACATACACATACACACACAGAGACACATACACAGACACACACGCACACACACACAAACAAACACAAACAAACACATGTACACACACAGGCACACAACACACACACACAGAGAACACACACACACACACACACACACACACAGACACACACACACGCAGACAAACACACACTCAGAGACACACACACACACACAAAAACACAAACACAGACAGACACACACACACACACACACACACAGAGACAGAGACGTACACACACACATACACACACACAAAAACACAAAAGACGCACACACACGTACGTACACACACACAGAAATAGGACAGAGAGAGAAGAAAGGAAGAGAAAAAGAGGAGGAAGGGTAATAATACACAACACACACACGCACATACACACACACACACACACACACACACACGTACACATACAGACACACACACGCACACATATTTTTGAACACAAGGCTAAAACACACTCACTCTCTCTCTCACTCTCTCTCACACACACAAACAGACACACGCAACAAACACACACACAGAGACACACACATAGAGACACACACATAGAGACACACACACAAACAGACACACACACACACACGTACACAAACACACAAACACACACACAGAGACACACGCACACAAACACACACACACACAGAGACACTCACACAGACACACGTACACACAAACACACACACACAGAGACAAACGCACACAAACACACACAAAGAGACTGACACACACACAGAGACACAAACACACACACACCCACATTCACACACACACACACACAGAGACACACGCACACAAACACACACACACAGAGACACACACACAGACACACGTACACACAAACACACACAGACACCCACACGCGCACACAAACACACACTCAGAGACACACAAACACACACACACACAGACACACGCACACAAACACACACACACACACAGAGACACACGCAGAGAAACACAAACACACACACACACGTACGCACACACACATACACACAGAAACACACACACAGACACAAACACACACACACACAGAGACACACACACACACACGTACACACACAGAGACACACACACGCGGACACAAACACACATTCACAGACACAAAAACACACACACACACACACACAGACACACGCACACAAACACACACACACACACAGACACACGTACACACAAACACCAGAGACAAACGCACACAAACACACACAAAAAGACTGACACACACACACACACAGAGACACAAACACACACACACACACAGAGACACACGCACACAAACACACACACAGGCACACAAACACACAGACACACGCACACAAACACACATACAGAGACACACGCACACAAACACACACACAGACACACGAACACAACACACACACAGGCACACACACAGAGACATACGCACACAAACACACACACAGACACACGCACACAAACACACACACAGGCACACACACAGAGACACACGCACACAAACACACACACAGAGACACACACAC
>PYXC01002314.1:0-25867 GCA_015244755.2 Tenualosa ilisha | reverse complement strand
ACAGACGCGCGGAGGAAACCCACACCCACCTATGAGGTGGGCCAGAAGGTCTGGCTCTCCACTCGGACATCCGCCTCCGACTGCCCTCTAGGAAGCTCAGCCCCCGTTCATCGCCCCTTGCGACATCCTGCAGCAGGTCAACCCGGTCACTTACAAGTTACGTTTGCCCCTCACTACCGCATTCACCCCACTTTCCATGTGTCCCTACTTAAACCCTATCACGCACCTCACAATGTCTCTCCTCTCTCCCCAGCTCCCGATGCGCGGCCTGAGCCTCCTTTGCCGCTCCTGTTGGACGATGGCCCGGCTTATGTGGTCGACTCTGTCCTCGACTCCAGGCGCCGACGAGGTCGCCTGGAGTACCTGGTAGACTGGGAGGGGTACGGTCCGGAGGAACGCTCCTGGGTCCCGAGGGAGGACGTCCTGGATCCCAACCTGCTCACCGCCTTCCACGCGGAGCATCCGGACCGTCCCGCTCCCCGAGGTCGGGGTCGTCCCAGCCGGCGTATCCGCGCCCGGGCCGTCGTACTCCAGGAGCAGCCCCTGAAGGGGTGATGTCAGGTCCGCATCAGACCTGGTCACGGCCACGCCCCTCACTCAATCACAGACTCACAGCTCGTCTCCTCGTTTGCATTCACCTCTCGTGCACGATCACCTTCACCTGAGTTCTAATTGTGTCACCTGGTCTCCACCCTATTTAAGCCTCCCTCCTGCTTCACATGGTTCTGGCCTCGTCGATGTTACCTAGGACTGCTACGTGTTTGTTGTGCCCCCCTCGTCTCCTGCGATCTCCCGTGTCTCCTGCCCCGCGAGCCTAGACTTCTCTGTGGTATTGCTACTCTCTGTGTTTCCTAGTCACCTGCCCCTGTACGCTTGCATTAGCCTGTTCGTTTAACCTTCTGTGCGTTATAGTTTTCCTTTCTCTCCGTTATAGTAACGGACGTGGCCTTTGTTATTCCCCTCGTTACCTTTATCTCTTGTGTGTTAGTTTACCTCCACATTCTGTGTGTTATATTTCAGTTTTCTCCGTCAGAGTGACGGACACGACTTTTGTTATTCCCCGTTGATCTGTTTGAATAAAACTCCGTGTTTGAACTTCTGCCTCCGCCTGTCTGTGCCTGACACTTATAACTTGCATGCTAGCTAACTTGCTAACTTTATGATAGGCTATTATCATTAGCTTAGCAAGTTGCTAATTCCACAGCCAGCTTTATGTTTTAGGCACCAGATAGGCCTACTATATATATTCTCAAGTAAGATTTTCTCTTTTTATATGTTGCAGGTCTCTCTGAGGAGACCAGCTGCACCATCTTACAAACAATAAAATCTGCTGTAACTAATGGATGCCTGTGTAACTTTTTTTACATGTCTGTGAACTGTTAACTGAAGTGTGATAGCTATGCATGATGTAATGCTAATGAAAATAAGAGCAAAAGCTCTTAAAGAAATCATGCAAATTAAGAATATACACATGATATTTTAGGAAAAATTTATTAAATTATTCAGGGATGAAAAAAGGGGATTTAGAACTTCGTCAATATAATTGGATGTAATATTGTCGCTTACATTTTTTACGCAGTTCCACTGAAACATTTTTTACAGTGTATTGCATCACACATTGCCAAACAATATCAGAAGTTATATCATATTATTATTATGTAGACTAAGGATAAAACAGTCAGTCAGTCATGAGTTATTTAGGACACTAGGACACAGCGATTACCCCTGGCACTCCACCCTGGTGATGCCCATGACTAACCCCACTCTCTATCCTGTCATTTGGTTCAGTGTGTGCATGCATACATGATCAGTGGAACAAAGCGATCGGTGTTCAGTTGTGTCCAGAATGATTTGTGAATGGAGGGAAAGAAATAGTTTAATTGTGTGACGTTTGGTGTTAGAACAAGTTAAATTATTTAATCCCCTGAATAACGGGGTTGAATAGACTATAGACAATGAAATATATTTCACAGAACACAGAAAATCAGAAATGATGTCTTTAACAGGGCTGTATACACAGTCACGACACAATTAAGTCAGCATGAAAATCTTTAGGAGAAAATTGACAGTTGCTCTGCATCATATTAAAAAATATGAATTGTGGTACCTGCTGTTATCATGTCATCAGGTGGGTTGTTATCCTCAGTTGGAATACGGTCGTAATCATCTTCATTCTTGTGAACTGCTTAGGTAAAGTTATGTGTATTAAGACACTCAGTCGCATGCAGATACTGTCTCAAATGCAAATGCAAATGTAAGTATAAAAGAGAAATTTGTACTCTGCATTTAACCCTGTGATTAATAATACACACACACACACACACACACACACACACACAAACAAAATGAGCACACTGTGAGTGAACACACATAAAGCCAGAGCAGTGGGTCACAGGGAACTAGTTAGGGGATTAGATGACTTGCTTAAAAATTCTTCAGTCATGGATGTGGACATGGGAGGGTAACGTTCAACCACTACCCCCACACACATAATTAGATCGGTCAGGGAATGATCGGACACACTCTGGTCAGTCCGATCACCTGACCAGTAGACCAGTTGCTTTCTACACTACTGTATAGAATGATTGTAAATAGTTTATTATAATACTTTTTATCTATTTATAGTAATCTAACAATGTGGATAAATATAGAGATTAGCGCCCACACAAAATATATGAAGACACACAGGAGAGGATGGTGACCTCAGGAGAGTAAGGAAGAAAGTAACTTGATAAAACTCTATTTAAGCAGCAACAGAATTACAAACACAAAAGTGAGGTCCAAAAGCCACAAACCAAATAATGAACGCCACTTCACCTAAGGTTACTGCAACACACCTAAAGATCATTGAGAATTGACAGTGTGCTCATATGATATCAATATTATATTAAAAACGATGCAGCATTACACACATCATCAGAAGCATAATCAAAATGGACTACAGTGTTACAACACAAAATGGCCACCTGAGATAGACATGCATGCTAATGGCTGAGCGCACATGTTGGAGTGACATACAAATCTTTCTTCAGCATGTAGAGTACAACACACAACACATAAGGTTACTCAGGGCCCAGTAAAATCAGCAAGAATGAGTTTGTCACCACACACTAAATGTCATGAATGAACCACGCTTTGTTATAATAATAAATAAATAAATCATTCAAATAAATATGATAGTTTGCTGTTTATTAAATACATAATGATGGTACTATAAATAATAATATTATATATATGTGGCATATTGTGTATCTTTGCCTAATAATGACAATACCAATGTCATATCAAAACAGTTAACATTTGCAAAATAGCCTAAATAAACAATAAATAGATACATTTTAGAACGTAACAACTGCAAAAGTTTTAAAAGCACCCACTGCACTTGTCAACAGGGCAAATTCAGTCAACAACAAATGATACAAACAGGCCTTGCTAAAGCACTGACACAATCAATAAACATTACAACTGCCACAAGAGCTTCTCTACAGCATATCTTGAGTCAGTGTGTTGAAAATGCAAGCACTCCATAGACACAGATGTGACAAAATACTGTTTAGATTTCAAACTTTTCAATTTTAAATATAGTCAATAAAATTAGATGCTGACTTAATACATTAAGAATCCTGTCGATATGTTAAAAGTGCTCATCTGATTTCCCTGAATAAATTAGAACTTACCGTATTGGTTGGTCAGGGCCACAGAGGCCAGGAGGATGACCCACAGGCAGCCCTCCATCTTCATCTCCCCAGCAGAAGCTCTGAGTTTGGGGCTCAGCAGACAGCACAGCTCTCACCTCTGCTCTCCCACACGACTCACTGACACAGCTGTGCCCTGTTCACCCACCTAGACCCTCTGTGTTCCCTGAGCCACCAATCACACTCGATGCAACCATATTAGAAGAGAGATAGGAAATCATCAAAAACATTTGAGTGACAAATCAGAAGGCGCTATTTAAATTTCTTTCCATATTTGTCAAACTGGTGGTAAGACAGTGTTTCTAAAATCATCCCACCCCCCTGCACCCTCATCAGTGATGTCACATAGATGCATCCATGTGGTCAGGAAGTCTCTGCACATCAGAGATTTCTGCAAGGAGGGGGGATGCAGGTGGCATACGCTAAGCGTACAGCAGTTGCTGCTCTTGCCAGGAAGACTGCCTCCGTTAATAAAGTTAAACCACACAAGTTTGACATGCAGAGCATAAAATATGTTGTTTTACACACTGAAATTATCAGAAAGAAACTATTTAAGAATGCATTTTAGAAAACATATATTCCTCCCAAACATTTTCTAAAAGTTGATTTAAAAAATGAAGATTTCTTCTGGTAATCAGCAAAGTTTCTTGTGTATGAAGTAAAAGAATGTCCGCTGCATTCATTCAATAAAAGAATGTCCACTGCATTCAATAGCGGAGAATTTGATTGGCTCTCTGAGCGTAGGCCTTATCATTTCAAAATGAAGAGTTAATGGATTTTTACTTCCACTGCTTTATTTCCAGGCAGGGAGTAGAGCCTTAGTCCTCATCATCACATAAATATACACCTGATTTCACTTTATAACCCCCAAGCAGCAACTTTAAACACAGCTTTGAGGCCCAGCTCATTCTGAATTCTGTAGTACTACAGTGAACCACTAGGGGCTCTCACAAACCCATGCTGGAGAATCAGTCTGGAGTGACGCTCAAACCTACAGGGACATCACAGTGGACATGTAGATGTGAAACAAAAACACATCATAGAGTGTTTAAGGTGTATTATATTATGTATAGTGATTACTGCATTTGAGATTGAACTGTTGAGGCTGAGGTTGAACATTATGACCCAGAATGTTTTAATGTAGGCGATAGTATTTCGCAAAATAATGAATTAACATGAATTAACAATTATACATCATAATTATGCAAAATCAATATGCAATCTAATTCTATAATTCTAAAAAAAACAAATGGTTTGGAAATGTGTGGTGTAAATGGAATCTCTCTTCATACCATCAGTACTCTTTTCAACCACAAGGGGCCCTCAGCAGTCCGTGTTGATAACCAAGGCAGATACACGGCTTTTGCCACTAGAGGGTGCACATTCTCAGAATACAGCAATTATGCCAGATGTAGATTACCTTTTGGGTTGCCTCACCAACACAGCCATACATCAGCACCCCTTTATGGGGACCAACAGACTGGTTTGATTACTGTAGGTACTGCAGGTAGATGAGGTGAAGGCACAGATTACTGACATCAGGAGTGCACCCAAGACCCATAATAGGATGGCTATTATGATAGTTAGAATATATGTGTATGTATGATGTGTATTCAGTCCTCTCTCATAATAAGCATTCTAATTGTGCACCTCACCTGAACAGCCATGTTGGACCAGTTAATTCTTTCAGTAAAGTGCTGTAGTTTTTTGCTCTCTCCCCTCTTCTTCACGTGTTTTTTACTCATTTTCGATATATTTTCATTTGGAGAAGTTGATGAGAGAAGGCCCCTTTTCTTATGAATCATAATGTTTTTGGAGAGTTAACTTTTCTATTTCTTTTCCACACAGACAAAGATTTTTGCATTTGAGAGGGCTGTGATGGCAGGTGCAGATACTGTTTGCATCAGAAGTAAATAATTAAGGGATTATTCACAAATGGGGTCAGACTCAGTGCCAGTGATTTCAGTTTGACATAAGATAAGAGTAGCATGTATGACTGTAACTGACAGGGCCGGCATTTGGCATAGGCCGTCATCAGTGACTGACAGAGATTTATCCTGTCGTGGGGCATGGCGTTAGAGGCCGTAAACATTCTAGATACATCATGCTTTTAACCCTAAATAGCCACATATTTTTTAATTCTTTAGGACACATTCTTCACAGCTATCTCTCCACCGGCAGTAAACAAGCCTATTGTTTGTAGCCCTGGATCTGTAGCCTGGGTAAACTCACCACAGATTTGTAAGCTGATTCCTCTGGGATCACCTGGGCTACTGGAAGTGTAAATGAGTGAAGAACACAGTGTGTCAGACTGTACACTATTCCACCTAATCATGTTTAGCGTCATGAGCAGGAAGGCTGTGAGTCAGTCTTTTGCTGTGACAATTATGTCAAGTGATTGTGATTGAGAAAAACAGATGTAGACAAAGGCCTATGTGAGCATTTTAACTGTAATCAACTCAGCCTGTTTTCATGGTGTATTTTACCCTGTGATAAGTAACTAAATGTAAAAAGGTCCTGAAACAAAGTGAGTGAAGTTCACTGTATTATTCTTTATTTATCATCTGTCATTACACATTTTTCTTCATTTTTCATTGTTTTAAAAACTGATAATCATAGTTTGTAGATTTTTCACAACAATTATCAGATTATCATTATCAGATGATTTCTCTAGACTCGTGACATCATCAGCAACACTGTACTCCTCTGACTGCTTGTCTGTCTGTATTTCTCCTGAACCCAATGATAAATCTCTTTCTTTTGAAATAAATTAATTCACTTATGTTAATTACCTCTAATAGTAATTCTACGTGACACATTTATAATTACATCAATATAAAAGCTACTGGTACACTTTAGACTACTGATAAAGCCCCCACATACTTCAAAAACTCCAGCATTATCTCAGTCCCCATCCATCCATCCAACCCTCCACCACTGGACTGAATGACAGACTATGCATGGATATAGAGAACAAAGCACTGGGCAGAGGCCTCAGGGGTACCATAGATGCAATGCTGTGCTTGATCCACTAGGGCAGCAGACAAGTATGCGTGACAACAGAGTGAGGGGTTGACAGCCAGGGTCACCAACTTTACAGGAGAGCCAAAGAAATGACCATAGTGGGACTTTATGGACTGAGTTCTGAGTTCAACAGTGAGAGTTGTATATGCTTGGGTGGCAATATACTTAATAAGCAATTCATTATACAGAGTAAATTGTAGGCCTATTATACATTATTCATGAAATCAACATTTTTAAATGAGAAAAAAGGCACCTGCGCCTTTCTAGCCCCAGCTTTTCTTTACATTATGTAAAAGAAACATGGCTGTATCATTGCACTACAAGTGTAAAGCATTACATTAATGAGTTAAAAGGAACTTAAGAGTTATTAGCATGTCTATCATCATTGCATATGTGTAAGTGTAAACGCCCCTATCTGGGGCCTGGATTTGTACTTATGCCCTTTTTGTGCCAGTTGGTTCAACGTTTCCTGTATTGTCACTATCTGGACTTGCCATGGGCATGATAAAAGACTTGAAGTGATGCCGTCAGTGACAACCCAGTGGACCAGATAAAACTGCACATCTGCAGTCAGTTTTTTGAAGGAAAAGGGATATTCAGTATTACTTTTTATTTTTTTATTTTTATTACATTTGTCTCTCCAAAGCCATATTATCATTGTCTTTGATATATCAAACCATAACGTCACTGTTATTTAAGTTTTTAACAACAGTTACACATTATGGACAGTAGGTGGAGCCAGATGATCAACAGTGTGAATACATTCAGGTCTTCAGTGTGGCTGAACAAGGAAAGGTCAAGACAGTGTGTGTTGTACTACAAATAAAAAAATAAATAAACGTTTTGCACTCGGGCCAACTAAATTATTCACACCGGTAGTCCTTGAGCGGCTTGCTAATGCCATCAACAGAATGTGGTGTTTGTAGGTCTGGATCTGTAAATGGAACTGACTGACACGATCCGATTCACACACTTACCCAGTCATCCACATATTCTGATACTGTCATGATTGGACTCAGAGATGTCTCAGCTGCCTGAATAAGTCTTGTATTTATGGTTAAAAGGCACTGATTAACACACAAGATTCACTTAAAATGTACTAAAGCAACACTAGTCATCAATGTCATGCTGTAAAGCTTTCTGTTATTTCTGTGGTGGTTTCCTACCTTCCACCCAAAACTGTTCAGTGCAAATCCAGGATGGCTGGTGGGAATAACACTTGTGTTTATCCACCCTTCATATGACTATATGGCATTCAAATCAATTTGGAGATGGTGTCTGAGTGAAAAGTCTGATAAAAAGGATACCTCAAATAGTGGTGAAAAGTTTGTGTTACTTTAAATGACAAGGAAAATCAGGAAGCATAATAGTTACGGCTCAAAAGATTTATTATTGAAGGAAATAATCACATTTTTAAAGTTTATGGTTTAAAATTACACTCATTTTGGTGCAGTTTGTATAAATGCTATAACAAATGTATAAGGCATATCATTGAAACCACATTAAATCATTGAAATTCACAGAAAAGATACTGGAAAAAACAATAATAAAAAATATCTGTTATTATCTATAGAAATAATCTTTGCACTAAGTTCTCCTTAAAAAGCATTATCATATATAACATCTCTTAATGATGGGCCTCAGAACTCCAGCCCACCTGCTGATGGGAGTCCTCTGCTCTGCTGACCTCCTCGTCATTCCTCAAACTCTGCCCCCACATCATCATAATCAATTCCTACCAAGAACAACACAACTCACTCAGACCACTCACTGTCTAGTCAAAACAAAAACATACACTGGGTAAAACTGAAATGGACAGTTTGCAAATTAAGCATCAATAACACAATTAAAATCATAAAAACTATCAAGCTTTACACAAAGTTAATAACAATAAGAAGAAGAATAAGAAGAATGTGATTATTGTTGATGTTATTAATACATTATTATTATTTGTTATGTTCATCATTATAAAGATATATAGCCTAGATAGACAGGTAGGAAGGGAGGGAGGTAGGCAGGTAGGTAGGTAGACAGGTGGCCTAACTGAATGAAGACTGGACAACTCACCAGCAATGACATCATTATACTCCGGAGGTTGGTCTGCAGTCTTCATGACTACAATATAAAGATGGAGGTGAAGTAATTATGGGTGATTTGGGTTGAATGTGCCTTCATACACTATGCGTCAGTCTTCCACTGACTAGAGTCATGTTGGATACAGCGCCACTGTGGTACAAAGTGGTATTACAAGAAGGACGGCCTGTCTCTGGCTGGATATCATGCCAATACTACTGGATATTTGGGCATCACACAGTGTATGTGAGTTTGACATTACATTACTTCTTCAAAGTCTTCTATTTTTGGGTCATTTTTGAATTCTTTACACTAAGAAAAGCACACATAGTCCCTATACATTACAGCTATGGCATTAAGATGTCATTTACTGTACAGTTGAAAAGACAATTTCGCAGGGGAAATCAAGCATGTCTATCATCATAAAGGTAAATATGTTAGATAAATCCTCCATAGTTTGTGTATGTACAGCTTCAGTGGAGGATTAGAGACCTATATTTAACCTTCTCAAAAAGAGTATCAGTATGACACATGAAATAAAGCACAAGAATTCCTGTGAATTTAGCTGAGTGTTGCCTTTAGCTGAGTGTTGCCTCAACATAAAAAACATACCTGCTGTCATTAGAAGGCCATTTGCAACATCATCATAATCCTCCTGTTCCTCATTGGCATGGTTTGTCTCGTCCACTGTTGATGTTAGAGAAACATTCAGCAGACATTAAGCACATAAACAAATTGGTAGAGAGTGATGGAATTTTATATTTTATGCTGCACATACACTATGGCATAATGTCATAAAACACACACTCTCACCCCTAGTCATTTTAGGATCGTTTTCTGCAGTGGTGATGTCATCGTAATACTCCTGCCCCTCCTCTCTCACAGACTCTGTTGATAGAAATCCTCTCATTCAATCATCTGGCTATCGTCTCTATATTACAGTAACTCTCATTAGAACTCTATGTTATGTACAGCATAATAGAATAACAGCATAATAACAGTTGGCAGTTACAGTATTTAAGTATTTAATGCAGCCTCCACAGCTCAATACAGCACAGCCTTGTAATGTCATATAATCATTCACATCATACAAATTCCAAGGCATTTTATTGATGTTGTGGATGTGACAAAACAAATCCACTTTTTATAGCATTGCCCATCATAGAATAGTGTCAGTCCCACTGATCCAAGATCAGTTCTCATGGCTGTAGTCCCTACCTGAGATGAGTCTCTCATCACTGTCTCCCACATCATCGTATCCTGTGTTGTCTAGCATGTAGTCTGTGGAAGGATGGGTGGACAGTTAATTAGGCACCAGTAATAAAAAATACTACAAAAACATCACAAATTAAGATACAGGCAACATTCCAAAACAGAAAAAAGGTTCCTTTGCCATAAATTAAGTGTTTCTTGTGCAAACTGTTATTGATTTATAAAGGATTGCATTAATATCACATACCACATGCATTAAAAAAAAAAAAAAAAAAAATTTAGCATTTTGTGTTACTTTTTTAATCCTCCTTTCATAAGCAAGCAAACTTGGCATCCGTCTCTGCTCCACCTGCTGCTCTGCTTTGATCTCACTCACCAGTCACCTCAGATGACTTCTCCCCACTTGTGACATCATCAACATCATCGTACTCCTCTGACTGCACGTCTGTCTTTGTCTCTCCTGAACCAAACAACAAGGCTCCTATATCTGTAATACGTTCATGCATATGATTATTTACATCCATATTTATCCCGCAGCAACATGCAGTTCATTACTAGAAAATATAATGATAATGAATTAATGAATTAAAAATGTTGTACTACCAGTGGTAATATGTAGTGGCATCTCCTAGTACACTGATGTATACATTTTTTTAAATTTACAAGGCCCATCAGAGCAGACACAAACCTGTTAACATATCGTCAAGCCTGGTCTCATCATTGGCACTAACATCATTGTTGTATTCCACTGTTGGCTCGCTCAGAGAAGCAGCTGGCAAAGTGAAAAGAGGAAAAAAGAGAGAGGGAGAGAGAGAGAAAGAGTGAGAGAAAAAGAGAGAGCGAGAGAGAGAATCTGTATCAGACATCAACAGGAGCCAGTCCAACAGCCAGTAGCCTCCGTTCATCCCCTACCTGAGATGGGTCTCCTCTCGTCCTCCTGCACGTCTTCATACCAGGAATTCTGACCATCAGACAGAACACGTGCTGGAAGAAGGAAAATCCAAAAGCTGTGTCACATTCAGTGACCTGAACAAACATGCTCTTACAGTGTACTGGGTGTGCATGTCTACAGATACATTATGACATGCAGACCAACACACTTGGTATACAAGCATTGCTGTTTGTGTGTTCTTAATAATTTGCTCAAGTTCTTGGAAACACCACAGATGCACACTGTGGTTTGGCAGTTATGATTCTCCTCCTCTTTCCCATGAGCTCCTGTGCTGTCTTTTGATGCAGCTGTGAGACCAGTGTGGTTTTCTGCTTCTGATCTCAAAATAAAAAGCGCGAATGAGTTTCACTCCAACCTTCACTTAAGATTCTTATCAGCAGGGCGCACACAACTCAAAACATACTTTTATTTCAAAGACCTAAGAACTAACTCAGGCATTCTGCCAAGAGTGTGTTTGTGCCCTCAGTGTGTGATATGTTATTTATCGTACATGTTAGTCAGCTTCAGTGGTTTGAGTAGCTTAGCTTGTATGTTGGAGGTACACATAAACCCAGCCTAATGACCTCTTACCTCTCTGACGACGTCTGGAGAAACCGGCTCTAGTCAGTCTGTGGTCCAGCTCCTCATAGACAGCTTCACTCAGTGCCATGTGTCTCCTCTTGGAGAGAGCTGCAGGGTAGGAGGAGTAAAATACTGACTCACATGACAGTGTTGCAAATACTCACATATATTTCATTAAAACGTGATTTTAAATGAATTTAGTACATTTAATTTCATCACTAAGGTTTAATTTACAGATTGAAATACTATCAAACTTTATCAAAACAATTTATTGGAAATTAAAAATTAAACTATCTTCTATACAAAGATTTGTGGTAAATCATATATAGTAGAAATCATATGAAAAACATATGTTGAAATATGTAAGATGTTGCAGCACCTCTCCTGAGTGACCTGTTCTGCCCACCAGCACAGCCAGTGAGCCCAGCAGCAGCAGGAACAGGAGCCCCAGAGTCGCTGCAGCCGCTGGAGAGACATGAAACCCTACAGGCACAGATGGAGGGACTTTGGTTCCCCCTGAGGTGACTGGAGGACGGGAGGTGGGAGATGGTGGAGGCCCTGGAGAAAGAAACATTCACATTAATTGCATATTTTTCTGCATGATATATCAGCTGCAGTTCAGAAATATATAATCAATGAAAAATATTTTTAGAGAGGTCTCTGGTCGTTCTGTCATGTTCTTTAAATGTGGTTAACTTCATCTCATTGCTCCCTCACCTGTGCAGTTGACCCAGGCGTCCTCCTTATGGATGCAGTCACTCTGGTTCAGAGGGGCACGGCAGCACTCCCACAGGTGGTCCTCATGGCCTGTGCAGTTCAGCTCGTCCAGCCAGATGGGGCCGCTTCCCCTCCCAAATGTGCCTTGCTCACCCCCAACAGCCATGGGTTTCCCACAGTCCAGCTGCCTGCAGACCACCTGGGCGTCCCTCTTGTCCCAGGAGTCGTCACACACCGTCCCCCAGTCTCCCTGCAGGAGCACCTCCACCCTCCCTGAGCACCTAGTGGAACCACCCACCAGCCTCAGCTCAGCAACATCTGGAAGAGGGGAAAGAATGTTGCAATATAGGAAACTAAGGCTAACTCACCAAACACAGTGACATACAGAGAGAAGATTAAAAATGTTAAAAACAAAAGGCTTTGATCTCACTTGGGCATTCTTCAACTTTGTCTTTATGTTTGACTGAAGTGTTTGTTTCAGTTCCTGAGTCAAATAAATAAATAAGATGTAAAAAATAGAACCCATTTACAGCTAAATAAATTACATCTTATTAATAATAATAATAATAATAATAATAATTGAAGGATGTACCTTTAACCTGGCCCGCACACTCTAGATCAGCAACCTTACTGCAGGCTGTTTCCCACTGAAGATGTTTGCACTGCTCAAGGTGTGTATCGTGCTTCCTACACTGAGGAGGACTCAGTCTCTTGGCTTTATTTGCCGTTGCAGCAATGGTTATTTTATGATCTCCACAGCCTAACTGATGGCAAATCACAGAGGCTGTGTTTTTATCCATGTCATTGAAACATATGTTTCCCCAGGTTCCATTGTAGTAGACGTCTATGACACCATTGCATGGCCCACGAACGTCTGTGGTTTGTTTCAACTGAATAAACCCTGTAGACAACAGATATTTTATGAAGTAAGATGCTGTCTATGGGAGCACCAGAGCTCTCACACAACACAGAAAGAGTCATATGTAAAAAACATTGATAAAATGCACATTTCAAAAGGAACATAGGGCTCAGTATATGGTGTTTGTACCTGAGCACATGACCCACACGTCCTCTTTGTGTAAACAGTCGTGTCGCCCCCACTCTTTTAAGGGACACTCCCACAGGCTGGTCTCGTCTCCCCTGCAGCCCACCTCACTCAGCCAGATGGGCAAATCTCCTGGAGGAAAGGATGTGGGTACCTCAGCGCTGAGGGCTGTGCCACACTGCAGCTGTCTGCACACTACCTGGGCATCCTCCATGTCCCAGGAGTCATCACACACAGTCCCCCATGAGCCGTTGTGGAAAACCTCCAGCCTGCCAGCACAGTCTCCACCAAAACCTGTCAGCCTGACGGGCTGATGGCCTGGGGAAGAGAGGGAAAGACATGGAGCAAAGACATGCATGGCATAAATGGGAAAACATTAAAGTGTAGTTATAGTGATATTCTCATGAGGATATTATCTGACTGCGCTAGGGAATCACTGACAGACTTTGTAATGCACACACCTGAACAGCTGATGGTCACCTGCTGGCTAGAAGTACAGTTTACTATGTGTGGAGCACTGCAGTTTCCCAGATGAGCTTCATGTCCAGAACAGCGGATCCCTGAGAGACACTGATCACCCTCTGTGTCAGTAGCACCAGGGAACCCAAGAGCAGAACCACAGGCCAGCTGTCTGCACACCACCGAGGCTTCGGACTGACTCCAAGAGTCCAGCAGAACTCTTCTCCACCCCTGACTAACATAAACCTCCACCACTCCCTCACATTTCCTCTCTCCAGACAAGCGCACCATCCCATTGTGTAGGGGGAGGGAGGAATCTGCAAATATAATTTAGTTTAACCATTTTCTATCAGTGAACCAACCTATACTTAGAGGTATGTTAAGTTAGAGTGGTACACTACTAGACACACAGTGAACAATCACTTAGCAATTACATAACAGTATCCTCATGTACTCACTTGAGCAGATGACTCCAGCATCCTGTCTATGGGAGCAGGCAGGTCGACGCCATGAGGAGATTCCACATTCTGAGAGGCCAGTTTCATTCCCCTCACACTCAAACACATCAGGCCAGATGCTTCCACTCCCCTCACCAAACCACTCTGCCCCTACAACAGCCACAGCACTCCCACAGTTCAGCTGATGGCAGAGCACACTGGAGGCCCTAATATCCCAGGATGCATCACACACTGTGCCCCACGTACGGACGTACTTAAGCTCCACTCGACCTGAGCAGGAGTCAGTGCCATTTGCCAGTCTGGCGTCTGTGTATCCTGGACAGGGTAAAGGCAGTGTTAAAATCTTGAATTTTATCTGAATAGAAAACTCAATTGCAGTTGCTAATGAATGTATAAAATCACAGACTTTTATAAATTGTATAGAGTTCAAATAACTGCATATTTAAATATTTCAAAAAATGTATTTATTAATTCTCTAACTAATTTTACCAAAACAAAGAATCCCCACATCTCTGTCATGTGAGCAGTTGTAGTTGAGAGATGTTGGACAGAACTGTATGTGAGTCTCATTTCCTCCACACTGGATTCCTCTGACCACACCTGGCCCTCTCCCTCTCCAAATGCAGCTGCTCTCAGCACCTCTAAAGGAGCCCCACAGCCCAGCTCTCGACACACAACCTCTGCGTCCTTCCAGTCAAAGGCAGCATCACACACTGTTCCCCACGTGATGCCGTGTTCCACCTCCACTCTCCCAGAACATTGGTGTGCGGAACTGTTCACAAGCCTGGAAGCCCTATGTTCTGTATAGAAATAGTTAGTCCTGTGCTCTTGCTCAATGACAAATGATTGATTGTGATGATATAAATGATGCTAAAGGTATGGGAATCAAATATTTACACAGTTACTAAATACTGCAAGTATTCTTTCACCTCACCTGAGCAAGTGACCCAAACAGTGTTCTGACTTGTACATTCATGTTCACTCAATCTCTTATGAGGGCAGTATTTCAGTCTGGTGTCCTGCTCTATACAGGCAACCTCAGCCATCAGGACTCTTCCTGTCCCCTGTCTAAAATCTGTAATCTTTTTATAATCCATATTTTCACCACACCCCAACTCTTTACACACCACTGCTGTATCAACCTGGTCCCATCCACTGTAGCACACTGTGCCCCACTCTCCATGTTTATCAACCTCCAGTCTCCCAGAACAGCGGCTGCTACCATCAACCAACCTCAAAAGATCTGTGGGATAGAGAAACAACTTAAGATTTGCTGGCTAAGTGCAATATTAAAAGAATAAATGATGATAATCAATCTGTAATTGTAAAGTTTACATTTCTGTTTTTATTTTTATTTTAGATTACCTTTACAAACCAGTCCCACATTATTCCTGTGAGAACAGCTGAGGTTACCAACAGGAGACGTTGGGCAGAGTTGAATCTGAGTCTCATTTCCTCCACACTGGATCTCCTCTGACCACACCTGGCCCTCTCCCTCTCCAAATGCAGCTGCTCCCAGCACCTCTACAGGAGCCCCACAGCCCAGCTCTCGACACACAACCTCTGCATCCTGCCAGTCAAAGGTAGCATCACACACTGTGTGTCTGGTCTCCTTATGAAGCAGCTCCACTCTTCCAGAGCAGTGGGATGGGCCAACCAGTCGGACACCTACAATTTCACATTTATAGTTATGACGACATTTATAATATAGAATTCCTCACCTGGTTATCACAATGGAGTATTTTAAAACATGTTATCTTATCATGTAGTGACATGTTACAATGTATCAATGTAACTATCTGAATTATGACTAATCTCAATCACCTGAGCAGATTACTCCTGCATCCTGATGATGACCACAGCTTTTTGCTCCCCATCTGTGAGCACTGCAGTCTTTTACTGTGGACTCAGATCCAACACACTCCACATCACTCATCCAAATCGTTCCTGCTCCCTGTCCAAACTGAGCTCCTTTGAGAGCCTCTATAGCCTCTCCACAGCCCAGCTCTCTACACACCACTGCAGCATCACGCAGGTCCCATTTAGTATCACACACTGTGCCCCACTCTCCTCTGTGGAGAACTTCAACTCTTCCAGAACAGCGACTGCTGCCTTCACAAGCCTCATAGCATCTAGAGACCAAATGACAGTAATTTGGCAGTACTTCAATATGACATGTTTTAGTATAATTACTGAGGTGTTATTTGTACCTGCACAGGTTAGTCCCACATCATTCCTGTGAGAGCAGCTGAGGTTACCAACAGGATATACTGGACAGAGCTGAATCTGAATCTCGTTTCCTCCACACTGGATCTCCTCTGACCACACCTGGCCCTCTCCCTCTCCAAATGCAGCTGCTCTCAGCACCTCTAAAGGAGCCCCACAGTCCAGCTCTCGACACACAACCTCTGCATCCTGCCAGTCAAAGGCAGCATCACACACTGTGGCCCATGTGTTATTGTGAAGCAGCTCTACTCTTCCAGAACAGGGATGGGATCCATTAGACAGCCTGGGGACTCGAGCTTAAAGAAAACCAATAATGCAAATTTCATCACCATGTTTTAAAAACAAAAATACATCAGATATACAGTACAATTATTACCACCACATTACAAAATTGCACCAAACTCTAAAACAGGTGTGTTAACAAACACGTAGTCCATAAGATGAATACACAACATGAATGGCACTCTGCACAAGTGAAAACAAAAAAACTCAGGTTGTCTATTGTCAATGCTACCCCAACCCTTATGGCCACATCTCTTCTGAGTAGACTCTGATCGCTTACAGTTCATATCACCCATCCAGATCCTCCCTGATGCCTGTACAAAGTGAGCTTTACTCAGGCCTTCTACAGCATCACCACAGGCCAGCTCTCTACACACCACAGCACTCTCCTTAATGATAAATCTCCACTCTTACAAAAGCAGAGACATTTCACTGTGCACTAAGGAGTTAACTTATCAGTCCATGAAGAAAAAATGACTAAATGTCAATAAAACTAAGTACTGATCTGCAGTGATTGCTACTATAGATTAGGCACACGGGCAGCTGGGAATAATAAAAAGTACATTCTATGTGTTAGAAGTAAGTTGTGTTATTCTAACACATATGTGCTGCTCATCTCATCATGTGCAATTGTCACGTTTGTTTTTTTTTTTGACAAATTTCTAGAAACATCATTTTCCTTTTTACTCTAGTTCCTGTTGGTAGGGCTGTCAATGTGATAATTATCTTTTACTCACAAATGCAAGTAGATTGAAATGTTATGCTCACCTGAACAAATGACTCCAGCATCCTCACTATGGGCACAGTTTATTTTCCCCACCCCCATGGCACATCCTTCAGTCTGGACTCTGATCCCTCACATTCACTCATCCATCCAGATCCTCCCTGATCCCTCTCCAAAGTGAGCTTCTTTAACAACTTCTACAGCATCTCCACAGCCCAGCTCTCTACACACCACTGCAGCATCACTCATATCCCACTCATTATCACACACTGTGCCCCACTCTCCTTCATGATAAACCTCCACTCTCCCAGAGCAGCGACTGCCTCCATTCACCAACCTCACAGCATCTGAGGAAAAAGATAAAGACATCACACTGTGCACTCTCTTAAAGTTAATAAATTATTCATGAGAAAGACAAGACGACATAGTACATCAGTGAAATTAATTATTGTAAATACTATGCAGTGGTCTGGAGTGTGTAATGTTTCACTCATAGATAACCTGCACAAACTAATCCAACATCGTGTTTGTGAGAGCAGTTGTATGAGGGTGCAGGAGACGTTGGGCAGAGTTCAATCTGAGTCTCGTTTCCTCCACAGTGGATCTCCTCTGACCACACCTGGCCCTCTCCCTCTCCAAATGCAGCTGCTCCCAGCACCTTTACAGGAGCCCCACAGCCCATCTCTCGACACACAACCTCTGCATCCTGCCAGTCAAACGTGCTGCTGCATACAGTCTGTCTGGTGTTATTCTGGAGCAGCTCCACTCTCCCAGAGCAGTAACTGACACCATCAGACAGTCTAGGCACACGGGCAGCTGTGTAAGAAATAAAATGTATTACAGCAGGTTGTTTTATTGTTTGAATTCACAATATTTCATGCCATATCTAAAATGTCTGCATTCAGTCTGCTCTTCCTTCTCACCTTTTCCCTTCTAACTGACTCTACCTTTTCAAACAGTAGCATGAGGAGTTCAAAAATCACAATATGACTTAGCTATTATTGCACCCAATGAAATGGTTATTGATGGTTATAAAAAAACAATTAGACTCGATATTAGAACAGATATATGCTGATTACCTGAACAAATGACTCCAGCATCCATATAATGAGGTACGTCGCAAAGAACTCACAGTATCCCACCCCATGTGCCCACAGTTCTTCAGTGTGGACTCTGATCCCTCACATTTCACACCAGCCATCCAGATCTTCCCTGATCCCTCTCCAAAGTGAGCTTTACCCAGAGCTTCGACAGCATTTCCACAGTCCAGCTCTCTACACACCACTGCAGCATCACTCATATCCCACTCATTATCACACACTGTGCCCCACTCTCCTTCATGATAAACCTCCACTCTCCCAGAGCAGCGACTGCCTCCATTCACCAACCTCACAGCATCTGAGGAAACAAAGATAAAGACATCATGCTGTGCACTTGCTTAAAACCTTAATAAATTGCTGCATTGAGAAAGACAAGACGACATTTACTATCAGTGAAATAATTTATTGTAAATACTATACAATGGTCAGTAATGTGTAATGTTTCACTCATAGATAACCTGCACAAACTAATCCAACATCGTGTTTGTGAGAGCAGTTGTATGAGGGTGCAGGAGACGTTGGGCAGAGTTCAATCTGAGTCTCGTTTCCTCCACAGTGGATCTCCTCTGACCACACCTGGCCCTCTCCCTCTCCAAATGCAGCTGCTCCCAGCACCTTTACAGGAGCCCCACAGCCCATCTCTCGACACACAACCTCTGCATCCTGCCAGTCAAACGTGCTGCTGCATACAGTCTGTCTGGTGTTATTCTGGAACAGTTCCACTCTCCCAGAGCAGTAACTGACACCATCTGACACCAGTCTAGGCACACGGGCAGCTGGGAATAATAAAAATTACATACTATGTGTTAGAAGTAAGTTGTGTTATTCTAACACATATGTGCTGCTAATCTTTTTTTTTTTTGTAGAAACATAATTTTCCTTTTCACTCTAGTTCCTGTTTTTATGGTTGTCAATGGGATAATTGTCTTTGACTCAGAAATGCAATTAGATTGAAATGTTATGCTTACCTGAACAAATGACTCCAGCATTCCCCTCATGTCTACAGTTGTTATTTCCCCACCCCCAGTGGGCACATCTCTTCAGACTGGACTCTGATCCCTCACATCTCACACCAGTCATCCAGATCCTCCCTGATCCCTTTCCAAAGTGAGCGTTACTCAGAGCTTCTACAGCATCTCCACAGCCCAGCTCTCTACACACCACTGCAGCATCACTCATATCCCACTCACCACACACTGTGCCCCACTCTCCTTCATGATAAACCTCCACTCTTCCAGAGCAGCGACTGCCTCCATTCACCAACCTCACAGCATCTGAGGAAACAAAAGTAAAGACATCATGCTGTGCACTTCCTTAAAAGCTTAATAAATTACTGCATGGAGAAAGACAAGACGATATTTACTATCAGTGAAATAATTTATTGTAAATACTATGCAGTGGTCTGGAATATGTAATGTTTCACTCATAGATAACCTGCACAAATTAATCCAATATCGTGTTTGTGAGAGCAGTTGTATGAGGGTGCAGGAGATGTTGGGCAGAGTTCAATCTGAGTCTCATTTCCTCCACACTGGATCTCCTCTGACCACACCTGGCCCTCTCCCTCTCCAAATGCAGCTGCTCCCAGCACCTCTACAGGAGCCCCACAGCCCATCTCTCGACACACAACCTCTGCATCCTGCCAGTCAAACGTGCTGCTGCATACAGTCTGTCTGGTGTTATTCTGGAGCAGTTCCACTCTCCCAGAGCAGTAACTGACACCATCAGACAGTCTAGGCACACGGGTAGCTGGGAATAATAACAATGACATACTATGAGTTAGAAGTAAGTTGTGTTATTCTAACACACATGTGCTGGTCATCTTTTTTTTTGTAGAAACATCATTTTCCTTTTCACTCCTGTTTTTATGGCTGTCAATGTGATTATTGTCTTTGAGTCAGAAATGCAATTATATTGAAATTGTATGCTTACCTGAACAAATGACTCCAGCATTCCCCTCATGTCCACAGTTGATATTTCCCCACCCCCAGTGGTCACATCTCTTCAGACTGGACTCTGATCCCTCACATCTCACATCATCAATCCAGATCCTCCCTGATCCCTTTCCAAAGTGAGCGTTACTCAGAGCTGCTACAGCATCTCCACAGCCCAGCTCTGTACACACCACTGCAGCATCACTCATATCCCAACCATAATGACACACTGTGCCCCACTCTCCTTCATGATAAACCTCCACTCTCCCAGAGCAGCGACTGCCTCCATTCACCAACCGCACTTTTAAAAAAGGGACAGAGAGAGATAGGAAAACCCGTTAAATCATCTTACTTTTACAATATAACACAATGAAGCCCAAAAACGTCCCTTTCACAGCACGTATAAAGCTAAGCAACACACCACAGTTGCAACGCCATTTAGCCTTTGTTTTCACACCAGAAGTCTTCAGTGTAAAGCTGCAGCTCCCTGCTTCATGTTAAACCTTCCAATTAATAAAAAAATAATAATTAAAAATGAAAATATAAATAAATAAATAATGAAAAATTAATAAACCTCACTTCCAATTACTTACATGTATAGAAATTATACTAACCTCACAAAAGTAAAAGCAGAAATAAATAAACAATATAACCAGAAATCACAGCTGAAATTTGGCTTACTAAATATTCGTTCGCTCTCCTCAAAGACGACATTAACAAATGCTTATTACTTATAATCAAATTGACATGCTTTGTCCTACAGAAACCTGGCTAATACTCTGACTTCCTGTCCTCTCTAGTTATTAAAACAGAAGAAATAATTATATTTGGTGATTTTATTTTTATATCCAGATGAATGATGGAAATGATCGCCTGGCAATTGCGTTCCAATCTTTAGTCGATCTCATCAGCTTCTGCCAAAATGTAAATACACCTACACATCAAGGTAACCACACCATTGATCTTGTACTAACATATGGAGTACAAATAGAACAACTTACAACCTTACCTCTACTGTCAGGCACAGACAAAATAGGAACTAAATTAGAACAAAGGATGTTTATTTCAAACAGGCAAAACTGAACACAACGAAAGTCCACGTCCGCTATAAATAGCAGAGAAAACGGAAAACTACAAAGCTCAGAAGATCCAGGGGTAAACTAACACACACTAGATCTAACAAACGAACTCAAAAACACTGACATGTAAAACGGAGAGACACTGGGATAAACTATACCAACTGGGGACTCAAGACTCGCGGGGCGTACGACACAGGGGTTCGCGGGAGACGGAGAAAGGCACGACAGACAACGAGTAAGTCCAGGGAAGTAATGACGAGGCCAGACATCAGAGGGATCTGGGGAGGAGGCTTAAATGGAGTGGAGACCAGGTGACACCAATTAGAACTCAGGTGAATGTGATCGTGCACAAGAAAGAGAATGCGAACGGGGAGAGGGATTGTGAGTCTGTGAGGTAAAGTGAGGGGGCGTGGTCGTGGCTAGATCTGATGCAGACCTGACATCTGCACACTACACTAACTGACCACTACACTTTAAAATTCACATTAGGCTATGTAGCACATAACTCGACACATTACTACACTCGAAACATAACTCCCAAAACTACAGATGACTTCATAGCAAAAAATCCCCCTCTCCTCGACCCTTTATTGACCCAATAAAGGCCTACATTAGAAGACTCTACTCCACGCCCAACCCAAGTTATCAATTAACTTATAATGTTGTAAATGTACTCCATATTCAACACCATTGCACCACTTAAGAAAACTAGAAAACAAGAAAAAATCGCCCCATGGTATACCACACAGACTCGCTCACTGAAACAAGCTGCGCGTAGACTTGACAGGAAATGGTATGCCACTAAGCTTGAAGTGTTACACGGAAAGATAGCTTAACCCACGGCATTCCAATAACTCCAAGCAGCAATGATTTCATGGACTTTTTAAATTACAAAATTGAATCTATTAGATTTAAAGTAAACGGCTCCCTTGTAACCTCAAATCCAGTTGGACCACATGTAATGCTTACAGCTAGCTCTAGTCAACCTGTAGCATAGCTTGATTCATTCACACTCACCAATAGTCTTTGATCTCCTCAGCTAAAGCTTCAACATGCTTACTGGATCCTATCTCAACAGATCTTCTTAAAGCTGCTCTCCCTCTACTGGCTGAGACGATTCTTAAAATGATAAATGACTCACTCATAGCTGGGCATGTCCCAAAATCTTTCAAGACATCTGTTATTAAACCATCTATTAAAAAACCTAAGCTTGATCTTGATGTCCTGACTAACTACCGGAGTAAAACCTGTATCAAAAACCTACAGCTAATACAAAATGCTGTGCCCTGAACACTCACTTGGACCAAAAAATATGAACATATCGCTCCTATCCTTGCTTCTATACATTGACTCCATTTTAAAAGTCAAATTGATTTTAAAATACTCTTCCTGCCCTACAAAGCCCTCAATAACCATGATCCAACATATATTAAAGAGTTACTTGTCCCTTACCACCATCCTAGAACCCTAAGATCCCAAAATGCTGGTCTTCTTGTAATGCCGAGAATATCAAAATCTACGATAGGAGGAAGAGGCTTTTGCTACCGTGCGGACACTCACAATACCTTTAAGTATAGACTTAAAACCTTCCTCTTTCCTGTTTCCCATTTAGGGATGGTGCAGGGTAAATCATTGCCCCTCATGGGTCTTTTGGGAGGGACTGCCTCTGCTGTTGCCCCCAGTTGTGAGGCATGGCGCCCACTAACCATCCCTGCAGTAGTGCTGGGTTGCCATGCACCATACCTTAGTTATACTGCTAGAGCCTAGTGCTGCCCAAACCTTGCATGTGTCATGCCGTACAACTCTCTCTCTCTCTACTATATATATATGTCATTATGCACAAATGACATATATGATCACTGATGTGTGAGCCTGGCCTAACTCATTTGCTTTCTCTGTCCACAATCATCTCTGCTGTCATCTCTGCCTCCTTCCGGCAGACTCCTGTCACCTTCCCCTCTTGAGTGGACTGCAATCAACACTACGGGAGGCTAGTGCCAGGACCAGCTTTCCATCCTAGAGGCCTTTTCTCAACGCCCATGCCAGGACTGACTCCCCTTCCCTGAGGCTTTGTTACTGACCGCCCTCACAATGACACTGTCAAATGGACCCTTTTGTTACCCCCATGACCCATCTCACTCCTTGAGTTAAACACTATGTCTGGCTAATACCTCACTGTACAGCCATAATTTTGATAACTACCTATGGACTACCATGTAATGTTATGGGATAATACTCTGGAACTATTTGATCCTTAGCTAAAACCATGGACAACTTGTAGTCTATCATGGTAACTACTGATTACACTTTTCCTGCATGACCCCTGGCAGTTGCGTTAGCCCTTTGAGTCATGGATCTTCCGAAGGCTTCTTCTTCGACTGACTAAACATAAGGGAGTTTTTCCTTGCCCCTGATGCTCTTGGGTGCTATTTACTATTGTTAAAGGCGCTGTATAAATAAAATTTAATTGAATTGACAATAAATAAAATTGAATTGAATGTAGATGCGATGGCCATGTTTTTTCTTATCAATACATTGTGCAAGTATGGGATGTTGCCGATTTTTTTTTGGGGGGGGGGGGGCGGGGGGGTTTCATCAACAAAATGTGGATTTGTTTACAAACAAAAGATTAGAACTAGCAATGATATAATTTTCAAATAGTCATGTTAACAAGGTAATAAATAGCACTCATACATGAGTTAATTTTGGTTTTATATCTTGGCAGTATGCCAATGTCATCTTCCAAGCACAATAATTTCACAAAAAGAGCAGAGAGCCTTCATTCATCCCATAATAAGGCATTTAAACATAAAAGTGACTATGAAGCTGGTAGATTAACAGCTGGTAAGTTGCTTGTCTCTGTCAGGGCTGGTTCTTGGCATATGCGACCAACCAAGGTCAATTGTAGGGCAATTGCAGGGGGGCATTGGACTGCATTTCTTAATTTTTTCTCCAGTTTTTCTTCAAATCTGGCCGAGGGCAGCAAAAAGCACAACCACACTGCAACTGCATCATGACACTTAGGCTACTGTGTGGTGTGAATAGGGTTTGGACCTGTAATGCAGTAATGCAGAGGCATGGGGGTGTTTTCCAATAAATGACATACACATGACATGATTGTGTTTCTTGTATTAGATCTGCACACTGCTTGTATAACATGCGTGGTTCAAACTGTGCTGCTACCATGACGCAGGTAAATGTTTTAAGCGAGCAACATTAGCTGTTTTAAGTGACACCATAGATTTAAAATGGGGCTGGCAACAGCAGCTTTGAGGTATAGAGACATTTTTGGTATGAATACAGGGGCACAATCATGCTACAACTGTGGTGCTTACTGTGGTGTGAACAGGGCCTAAACCTGCGCAAGTAACGCAGAGGCATGGGGGTGTGGGCCTCTGCTCACCTGAGGGTGGTTATGTTGCATAGACAGTAAAGAAGGCCTAGATGGTGTCTCTCAGAGAGAAATTCCTGTTCACTAGCACACCCTAGGTACCATGTGAAAAATTCAGTGAGATTGAGTGGGGTTGGAGAGAGATTCATGCCCAAGACATCATAGCAGACTAAGGTTCCCACTGGTTGAAGTGTTATTCTCTCCTTAAAAGAACATGCTGGGTTATAAAAATAGCCCTGCTAACTGACAGTTTAGATTTAGAGTTGTTTAGATTCATCACTTTCAATCACAGACTAAAATCTTAACTGAAGACATTGTAGAATTTACACGGTAAAAAAATCTGTTGCCAAGGAAATTTAATGAAATATGTCTGCAGAATAAGTTATTTGCATGATAAAATACTGACTTTCAGTTTTCTTCAAAAAATAAATTGAGGTTAAAAATCACGGGAAAGAGATTGAACAAAAAAATATAAATTTTGCAATATATCTCTTGCTAAAATAAAGAAAATAGTGGAAATATTTATTTTAAAGTAATAGCCAAATAACAGACATTTATCGTCAGGCATGTGATTGCAGACAGAAGAAGGGCTTGAGGTGAGTCAAATAGCTGTACAACAGTCTCTCTTCTGTAGCTTAAATGTGTCAGTCTTCACTCTATCATTTCTCCTGTTTGTTTAATGTGGATAACACATGATTGTAGGCAGCAGAAGAATGTACACAATTTCTGTTTTGATAGAATTCTGTTTGCCTATGACTTGCTTATTGTCAGGTCCACATCGGACCTGGTCACGGCCACGCCCCCTCACTCAACGTCACAGACTCACAGCTCGTCTCCTCGTTTGCATTCACCTCCTCGTGCACGATCACCTTCACCTGAGTTCTAATTGGTGTCACCTGGTCTCCACCCTATTTAAGCCTCCCTCCTGCTTCACA
>PYXC01002313.1:0-13113 GCA_015244755.2 Tenualosa ilisha | reverse complement strand
TGAGCGGTCTCCTGTGTCTGTTAGTGTAGACTTTTGAGTTTTGTATCTCAAAGTGTGGTTGCATTGGAAGAAGGGGAGAAGGAGGTGCCTGACCATACTACGAGACACAGGTGCCACTCGGTCTTTGATGGTGTCTAGTTTGTTTCCATTTTTGATGATGCTTCGTGTCAGGCTTCAGTTTTGTTGAAGGGGCTTGGGGGTGAATATGGCGCTGTTCCTCTCCATAGAGTATTTCTAAGGTCTAGCTTAGTTACTGGGTTGGTCACGGTGGGTGTAGTACCCTCTTTGCCCATCAGTAGGTCTGCCGCCTCTACTGGCAAAGATCTTGCAGGCAGTCAGATCTGTGTAATCCCTGTTGCAAGTCCTGTGCTGTGTGAGTCCCCAGACACAATAGCCTTAGAAAAGGAATGTCCAGAAGCATTTCCAGCTTGTGTAGTCACCCGTTCTCAGTCTCGTCAGGAAGCCAGGTCCCATGTATCTGATCTGCCGGTCGAGCTGGCTTTACCTTCACCTTTTAGATTAAGATCCCCAAACAGCCAACAATCTTCTTGCCCTGATGACTGAGCCCAAGGCTCCTAAATGTTGGCTACAAAAGGACTTAACACAATACTTTATTTGAATTTGATTCGGAATTGCTCCTAGCAGTTCTAAGGAGTCATTCAATTTTAATTGTGCATTTGCTTTGTCTTATGCTGTAACCACAGTCTGCTAACTTGCTCAGTCAGTTTTAGCCTGTATAGCTTTATGCTTTTTTTGCACTTGCACCAAAGTTACAATTTCCCACCAATTCTAGAGAGTTAAGTTTTAATGGTGCAATTTCTTTGTCTTATGCTTTATTTTCAAACTGATGTGCTTTCTTGCCAGAGTTCTCAAACAACACGGAAATAACAACATATCTGTGAATTGTAAAGGTGAGTTGCTTAACCTGAACCAGCATTCAATAAGTTCTTATTTTGCCTAGTCCTGCAGAAACACTACCCTCTAACTATTAAAATCTTAAAGTAGGGTTACTTTGTTGTTTATGAAAATATGTTTGTCTATTACAGTTGCACAAGGCTAGCTTGAATGCAATGCTGCATGTTGCAATCCCAAGACAAGGTAATCAATAGGAAATGATATGTTGATTACCATGATTCTTTTATCAGTAAATGGAACTTGGAAAGTCAAAATTTATTTCTAGTCAGTATATTTTTTCTCAGTTACCACGCACAATAGCTGCCATCCAAGTACAAACCAAGTCTAACCCTGCTTAGCTTAAATACATAGAGAATTTTTTTATTATAGTCAATGTTTGGGAGTCCCAAAATAATTTTCTGTCATATAGTCCAAAATTTCTAGCGGCGCCGTTGATCCTATGCTACATCTATCCTATAGAAAACACAACATTCCAACCCTTAAAGAGTTTCATAGACATACCTCCTTCTACCTCAATTAGGGTATACATACCCTCGTTCCAACTTTCCATGTGCCCAATATCCTGAATTACTCGTTGCAGGACCCCACCGAAACTGATGACGAGTGAACCAGCCTGAGGTATTTTTTGCTGTGACACTGACTGATTACCAACAATCTGCCTTAAATCAGACATTTTTAGAAAAAGAATGAAGAGAACATCTGGTTTAATGTATACATAGCCATGTTCCAACTTTCCATGTGCCCAATATCCTCAATTTTTCGTTGCAGGACCCCACCGAATCTGGCGACTTCTTCTGTGCGTCCTCCCTTTTAATTTGTCATCTTCAGTGGAGAAGGATTGTGATGCTGGTAGTGACTTTGATTAGGATGTGACTGTGCCCTCCCGTGAGGTCACTGAGGGACGGTTGCGTAACTCAGAGATTCAAGCTGAGTTGCACAAGCATCTATCTAATTTGTCCATTCAGGAGAGAGCTAACTCGGTGGATGCTTTTCCATCCCTTTTCCCAGATGTGCCGAGCCGTACCACCCTTATAGAGCATAACATCGATGTAAGCTCAGGACTACACCTATCGGGTTAATCCTGCTAAGAGGGCCATTCTGGTCACAGTACTCACAGATGAGCCCAGTTTTAGCTTATGGACCTCCCCCTGTCTGTTGGTAGGTAAGCCGGATGGGATCCACCAGTTCTGTACGGACTACCGAAGATTGAACGCAGTCACAAGACCCGACTGTTACCTTCTTCCCTGTGTGGATGATTGCATAGATCGCGTCAGACTGGCTAATTTTGTTAGTAAGTTTGACTTAAAGTGCCTTTAACCCCTCGTGCTAGAGAGTTGTCAGCATTTGTTAGGCCGGACAACTTCCTACAGTATGAAGTTATGCATTTTGGGGTTAGAAATGCACTGGCCACATTCCAGCACCTCGTTGACCGCATTCTATCAGGGATGACAGGGTGAGAGGCATATTGAGGCAACAGGCATTTGAGACTACCAAGGCTCTCCTTTCCAGTGCTCATGTGTTGGCTGCTCTGAGGTTTGAAGAACCTTTTCAACTGGCTGTTGATGCTAGTGACTGTGGGGTGGGTGCTGTCCTTCTACAGGTGGAGTCAGATGGTGTTGAACACCGGGTTTGTTATTTCTCAAAGAAGTTTAACCAACACCAGATGGCCTACTCCACTGTGGAGAAGGAGGCACTGGCACTTGCAGTTCAATTTTTTGAGGTTTATTTGAGTTCTGATTTGAGTCCTATAACTGTCTACACTGATCACAGTCCTCTGGTGTTTATAGACAAGATGAGGAACTCAAACCAGCGTATCATGCGTTGGAGTCTGATTCTCCAGCCTTACCTGCTGAAGATACAGATGAATCTGTTAGCAATTTGAATTTACACTAGAGGTCTGTATTGCACTGAGCCCATTGAAGCCTATTTCTGAATCACCAAAAACCCAGTCACAGCAGCTTATCTGGCATGGGGCAGGCTTTATATGATAAAATAATTATCTGGCATCCTTAGTACACAAATATGCTGTTAAATGTTGGATATTCACTTTTGTTCATTTTTTTATATTGTTCCCTGTGTACTCCTTTAAAAGATCTACAATCATACAATGAACAAATATTGTTTTTTTATTTAACAAATATGCTTTTTGTATTAAAAGATACTATTACTTTAATAACTCAACAGCACTGAAGATACATATTTGTAAGCATATTCATTTAAAACAAATAAAACACCCTCTGAATGAATTTCAGAACTGACGGTGGTGACAGTGGCATCATTACAACATATATTTCCAAAATATATGCCTCTTGTCAATGGCAATTTCAATGCATAACAACTTTATTTAACTTATTGGTCATCACACAACAACAGTGTAATGCTCTCTACTCATAAAATAACACTTAATAAATTGAAGAACAGATACAGGACAATTGTGATCATGCTTACCATTTTCCATAAATTGAAATTAAAGAAAAACTATAACACAAATCTGCTAGAAAAATGATAACTCATTTGTGACATCAAACTTTTTAAAGAAAAAAGTGCAACACTGCTGATTTACGGAGTCACCACTTTATTGGCTGGTGTACTGATGTATTGAGTAATCATTCCAGAAATATTGAGAGCTTCATTTATAGAGGTTTAGAATAAGGAAAAGCCAGTTAAAGCTAATAATTTAATTATTTTGATGTAAAAAGCATCTCCAACTAAAATGGTGACTCCGTAAAGCAGCAGTGTTGCACTTTTTCTGTATTTCTAGAAATAACTCAGTAACACTTTATCTGAAGGGGGATGCATAAGATTGACATTACATTGTCATAATTATGACATGACACTTGTCATGAACATTAACGAATGACAATGATTGCTGTCATTAATTGTCATGTGGTAAATTATGTTATTTTTTTTACTGTCAACCTGACATTGTTTCAGCCTCAGCGTGTCTCCACCCCAGTCCCAGGTGCTCACAGGTCCAAGCCTGGGCTAGTGCAAGGCTGAAGCGAAAGTCACCTGCAGCTCATGCTGGTTAATGTCAAGTTCTCATGACAAAGATATGTGGTCTTGGTTAATGTCAAGATGTCATGACAAAGATATTTACTCACTATGTAGTCTTGGTTATTGTCAGGTTGTCATGACAAAGACATGGACAGCCTATGTCCTCTTGGTAAATGTCAAGTTGTCAACAAAAACATCCCAAACAATGTCAGGTTGACAGTAAAAAATTATATCATTTACCGCATGACTATTAATGACAGACTGTTTTACATCATTTAGTTTTATCAGGAATTAAGTGGTGTATATGTTTCTCCGTTATGAAGTCCATGCCTTCAGCAAACAGATTGTATATCTCCCTTGCCCTGCTTGCACAAGCTGGTGATGACGGTTCCACAAGTTTTACAAGAATGTGATTGAATGGTATGAAGCACATATCCACCTCCTTTTGGATAGAATTGTGTGTTGGGCCCATGAGGGTGGAAAAACACTTTCACATCTTGATGATGAGTGTCCACACTAACAGCGTTTGCTAGCCACCAGTTCTGGTCATAAATGACTGCAAGCCAATCACCACAATGAAGTACATCAGCAGATAGATCTGTCACAGTCCCATCAGGACCACTCTTGGTAAGTGGTTCTTGCTCCACGAGGGCTCTTGCTCAATTTCCTCCAGTTCCATTTCCTGTTGCTCACCTTCCTCTTGTTCCATTTCCTCCACCAACAGTGCCGAAGGACCTTTCTTCTTGTGCACTGGTACATGATAATTTTCAGCCTGTATCCTGGGTGTTTTGGCATTTTGTCACCACCGTCAGACACAAAACCTGACGGTGGTGACATCTGACGGTGGTGACAAAAACCTACTCTTTTCCGTAATATGCGTGAGTGGTTCACATTAGCCATCTTGTTTTCCCTCTGTTGTTAGTTACTTCACACCTCTTCTTAAAAAGTATATATTTATTTTATCTAAACTAATATTTTTCAAACAAAAGAGACGGTGTTGACATGGTGGTTGCGACAGTAGCAGTGTTCAAAAATAGTAACAAATTTAAGAGAAAATGGTAAACTTACAGGAGCTTGGGTGATGGTACAGCATGCAGTAGAGCTGAATGTTCCAAAAGGGGGTACTTAGGAATTTAGTTGACCTTGTACCTGCCTGATTTTATTGCTTTTTAAAAATATCTGACGGTGGTGATGAATATGTGGGGCACATTTTGAACAACCACAAAATAATAGTAAATGTGGTTTAAAACTCACTGTTTGTAGTTTTTCATATGTACTTCTATGTATTCTTTCATGTGGTAAAGATATTATTTAATTCCATCTTATTATTTAATTCCATTTTTTTTTTTTTTTAATCAAGTTGAAATGATTATCTCCTCGCTGAGGACAGCTGGTTTTATAGGCAACAATGTGTGGATGACAAAAATGTCATTTTCAATAAGTGACTATCAGTTAGAACTAAGATTTATCTTGCAACTTCATATTCAAAATTGTGTATATGGTCAAGTCTCTGAAATGGTGCAGACATCTTTACAGTTGCTGGTGGCCAGAAGCAACAAAAGGAAAGAAACCTACGCAGTCAGCATCACTGGACTTGTAGTAGTAAGTTTCACTTTCACTTACTTTATACATTTTGTGATGTTTTTGTTCAGCGAGCTTGGACCTTCTCCAAGCCCCTGGCCTTCACTGGCTTATTACCGGAGTTTTGTAAGGCATTGGTAACATGGTGACGTTAAATAAACGTTAGTTTTAGGCACTTAGCTCGATAACTAATGTTACACTCCAGTAGCACAACGAGCAATTTAAATCCGAGTATGGGTCTTTCATTCATTATTCAGGACGGTTATTGAGTTTTTGTTCAAATTAATGTAGTCGTACGAGTCATTGATTTGTCTTGATTGGTACAAGGCCAGATGTTTCCAGCTGGTTGAGTTAGCTAACGAGTAGCAAACTATTCACTTGATGCGCTGAGCATTCTATTTCCCATGATACATTGTGGCTCACTGGACACGTACTGTTTGCTACTTCTGGTCGATGTTTGTTTACGTTGAAGCTATATAGAGGCTAGCGGCTAACGCCTGTGTTGAGAGCACTTATAACTCCATTAAGCCTTGAAGATGGCACATAAACGGTGGTTACACACCCCCGATGAATTAGTTAGCGATAAACGTGAAATTGACGGTCAGCTTATTCGTATTCCGCATCCTTCTAAACTAGCATCACAATCCTTCTCCACGGAAGATGACACAATATAAAAGCGAGGACGCACAGAAGAAGTCACCAGACCTACCAACACAGGAGAAAAATAACGCTTAAGAAGGTTAACATGGCAAATCTGCACTTTGTTCTTCCGGTCAGGTCTACTCATCAGATAGTTGACATGGCTAGCACATATTCTCCTTTCTCAAAGCCCCTTGCCACAAATTTACAATCAAAAAGACGCTGCATCTTACACTGTGATTTCGCTAGCGCCTTCTGAGGAGCAGCACGGGCTTGATAGAGGTGGTACCTGAACCCACTCACATAGTCCAGCACATTAACAGGAGGCGTGTCAGTGTTCCACTCATCAGCTAACACTACCGTAGGGCCCTGAACAGCGTGGCCAAACACTAGCACATTTGGACTAAACCCGAGACTCTCTGAACATCAGCAGGTTTCTTGGCTTCCTTAGAGGGCCTCTTGTCCTGGGTCTTCTTTAAGCTCTTCTCTTTGGCCTTCTGTTGATCCACTTTGCCCCAGTATTCTTTAAAAAAGGTGCAGTCATTCTCCACCAGGGTGCCTATCTGAACCAGCTGGTCCACAGTCGTGACAGTGTCCCTGAGACAGCCAGCTATCCGAGGGTTGCTGTTATGCATACGACATATGATGCAGGTATGCATATGAATATATGTTGGATATATAAACATTATATGTAATAAATGTATATATTTAAAGGGACACTAAAATTGATGTGACGTGTCACACGGGCACTCACATGTTTTTGTGACGTTGGTCACAACTCCTGATTAACACACAGCATGGCAGCTATCAGAAAACAGTATTCCATTTCTCCAAGTGAAAATCCTGTATGATGTGCATAGTTTCTGAAAACGTTGAAATACAGCTGTGGCTTGTTTGAGTTTGCCAAAGCAATATATGCAATACTTCGTTCACACCTTCAAACACCAGAAAAATTACTGAATTTTGTTGAAGTAAGCTACAGTGTGTGATGTCTGTTAAATTAGATTGTTCTGTGAAGTGCTTCAAAAGGTATAAGCATGTTTGTCAGTGTCTTTACACGATAAGCAAAGGGATTGTTGAATGCAGGATGTTTTGCAGGAGAGGTGTGCAGCATTTCTGCATGTGGAGATTTTGCATGTGGAGAGTTTTTGAAGGTTACTTTTTGGAGGTACAAACCTTTGAACAGTGTGTGCAGTTGTAAAACAAATCTTCAAAAAGCATATAATCTGTGTAATATCAATATTGTACAAAATTGTTTGGTTTAATTATACTTGAAACACTGACCTGATGACAGACACAATGGCAACCATGTTTGCACAATCTGAAAGACAAACATGCAATAACTGCATAAGCTGCAGGGCCTCTTAACAGTTCTAAATTAAATGAAGAAATGCTCTAATGTGCACACACAGACACACACACACACACACACACATTGGAAATTTCAGCAAAATTTGAACATATCCCCTACCTGTACGTTGTTTTTTCTTTTGATTCTGTAAACATGAGTGTTCAATAATCATCACAAATCAGGTAAGGTAACTGTCGACAATGATTTGAGAATAATATATAACAGTTACAACACTGCAATTGACAACAATGAGTTGATGACAGTGGAAAAACTTAAGAGACGCACAACACAGGTACTCTATGTGGGGGAAACACACACACCTTGCACACACTGCAGTGACAGCAGTCAAAGCTCCCATAACCAGTAGAGCTGCCATACAGTTTACCAAAACAAATGACACGGTGTCCATCCCAGTCATTGTCTTCATTGCTGAGATAGAGAGAGAGAGTAAAAACATAAACTGTAAGTGCATCTCCAATATGCAAAAGACACATTGGACATATTGGAAAAACTCTCAAGGGTCGTCCGTCAGAGACCCCCAAAAATTCTGGGCATCACATATAGACTGAACTATTATAGACTTTTGTATGTGTGTTAGAAAACATAAGTGTAACATAAGCATTTTTGTCCTACAGTGTGTGCGTACGTGTGTGTTGTACATAGGCAACCAATCTTTTAAAGAGCCAATAAGGACACATTAACTTACATGTGACGCTGAGAAACACATCACTGGAGGAGATATTCTCATTTTCTCTAACAGCACAAGAGTAATTGCCTGTGTCGTGTCCTTGGACTGGGTCAAAGTGAAGGTTCCTGTCAGTTGTGTGTTTGTGATCACAGAGTTCCTGAACCAGGTGAAGGTGGGCCTGTCACTCAAGTGCAGGTGGTGCTGCAGGTCAGTGTCACTCTCTGTCCCTCTGTCACTGTAGCAGAAGATACCATCACCTGCAGACCTAGTGAAAATATAAAAATGAGATGATGTTCACACAGCAGATGTTTGTTAACAAAGCTAATATTTTATAAAGGATTTACCTGTGACAGAAATGTTGACACCTGGTAATCCAATGTAACCTGTTCCTTGTTTTGTAATAAACCTGAAGCCATATTCCTCAGAGTGGCTCTCATTAAAATGTATTGTCTGGACATGACCGACGGATCAGGCTCAATCCTAGGGGTGGAATCAGTCAATGTCTTTCAAACTGCCTCTGCACACAATGGGATAGCACTACAACCAATCAGGGCAACGTCGGCAAAACAGCAAATGCGGCATTCTTTGAAATGAATAACATGCTTTTTCTACGCAGCTTTCAAAGAGTCTAACTCTTAGTTGTTTTGCAACTTCACAGTACTGTCGTCAAGTGGGTTACTGCGTTTCTAAAACAATTACCACATTAACCTGGTATGGTTGAATTAAAGGAAGACACAACGAGAAAGCAAATTATTCACAATTCCTTCGCCAAGAAATATTTTCTCTAGCGGAATGGTTGTCAGATAACGCACAAGTGCAGCCACTTTTCACTATACCTATGGCGCAGTAATATAGAATGAAATGCTGTCGGAGCCCGTGGTATATTGTGGATTTTACAATAGCATTCGAAAACAATTCAACTAATCATCATCAAGGACCGGACCTATCCGTTTTAAAATAAAGAGTAAGTACTGAACTCTAAGTATACTGTAGAATATTATTGGGAAGTCTGTAAAAAATTATCAAGCAGACAACAGTAACAGCAGAGATTCTGTCTTTGAGCTGGATGTACAGTAAACACAGTTATGCACACTCACACACTGCTGGGGAGCATTGGGCCTCATAGCCTCTCACAGTGCAGGAATAATTTCCCTGTTTGGAAGGTCTGCTTGACTTTATTAGCATTGAGCCAGTGGTTTTGTAGAAGCTGTCCATGCTTGTACCAGACATACTGAGAGCCCAAGCTGCAGGAGGTGCTGCAGGTCACTTTAATCTGATTCCGTTTCCCTACAACAGCCTCCTACTTTACCTGCAGGTCTGACATAACAAGACAAGTTTGTTATAATTAGAATTTCATCCACTGTTTACTTAAAAACACAAACAAAAAAACAACTATTAACTTAATTGTACTTACCATTGATTGAAAGTGTAACACCATATTTGCCTGTCGTCCAACTGGTGTGAAGGGCTGTGTAAAACCTAAAGTGATAAACGCCAGCGTGATGATCAGCCAGACTGCCTATTTTCAGGCTGCAGGCAGGATATTTATTAGCATTACTGACCTCTCTGACTGTCCCTCTCTTCTCTTTGTTCCACTCTCCACCCACACAGTGACCCATCCAGGAATAGTGGTTTGTCCACGGCAGAACCACCGATGCCCCTTTAAGGCCACAGACTTGTGTAGAGGAATAACTCACACTCCAGGCACACCGCACAGCTGAAACAAAACAAATGCTACATTGAACAGTCAGCATAAAACAAAAAACTAAAATTACGAGTAAAATAATAACCATGTGAATATAATTCTCTGACACTTGATGATTTTATTAATTCTACAATTGGCAACATCTAATAATTTACTATGTATATCATGTGCATATTAAATACAGATGCAAAATGTGATTTGACTTTGTGTAACAGCACTACACCTGCTGGACACACGAGGAAATGCACCAAAAATACATTCATGGCTTTTGAGAGCATCACTCTTCTGGCCTGCAATCATAATGAGTACAGTCTAGTTCATTCCCATTAATGTCACCATATTGATTTGGTGATTATGCAACATTGTTTAAGATCAGACAGACATTAATTTAAAAAAGACCTATTTGGATGTTGTAGAAAAAATGAACAAGTCTCTTACCCACCATACACAGTGTAGACAGTACTGTTGGTTCCTCTGCAGGTAAATGAACTGAGAGAGGGTTGACTTGTGGTAAACGTCATACCACAAGTAGGAAAGAAAAGTAGCTATGAAAAGAAATAGGACAATATCACGTCTGGGGGAAAAAAGAAGGATCAGATCAGACTAATGAGATGGTGTTTGATGAGTTTGAGTTATGCAAGACAAAGACAGAAATAGTGAGAAAGAGACAGGGAGAAATACACTGTACAGACTTTATGAGAAATACACTGTACAGACTATCATGCAGGTGTATATGCTGGAGTCAAACTAAAACATTGAAGTGACATTCAACTAACAAATAGACAAAATATTTTAAGCACATTTCTGCAGTCACTTGGTAAGCCAGCATTAAGTATGTCTCCTGAGAAGCTTTAAGTCTGCAGTGAACTTTTGATTTCTCTTTCAAAACTTGCTAATGAAAGTAGATATATGATCTTGCACTGCCCTGATTATGCTGCGTAAGTCAAAGGATGTTTGGAAAACAATGATCATCAGTGAACCAACAGTATTTTTTTCAATTAATGTGTATAAGATGTGACTGAAACTTTTAAAACCCACCACCCACAGACCGAGAAAGCATGGTCAGCAAGAACTTCAGACTGATACCTGACTTCCAGACAGAAGTGAAACATGGACATCATCAATCAATGTCATCTACACTGTCCCAGGGGTTGCTGTGGTCTCAGTCTAACCAACATGTCATCTTTGGTGAAACACCTGTTGAAAGTGAATTCCATGCATGGTTTGGTTTGTTAATATGTTAAATACATCAGAACACCGTTTCTGAAAACATGCCAGAACCCTCAGTAGTGAACTTGACTGCGTTGTGAAATTTCCCCATTTTATCAGTTGTAGATGTAGGGCTCAGTAGCAGGACAGGTAAACTTTGACATTTCTTTCATATTTTCTTAGATCCCCATTGCTTGATGTGGATAAACTCAGAAAAGTAAGTGGTGACATGCCCTGGAACAGCATGGAAAACACTAAACCTTACAGCCAAAGTTAGTTATTTGCAGCTAAACATATTTGCGTTGCGTTTCACTTCCGCTAGATTTATTTGTGCCATTAATTTCCTAAAATCACACGAAAATATCATGAAATTCACATTTATGTGTAAGTGAAATATAAGTAAGTAAGTATTTAGCTGACGCTTCTATCCAAAGACTGCAAATGAGGATTATTACTGAAGTGCAGCAAGAGGTGGGCTTACAGGGGTCAAAGGGAGTAGAGACAGGAGAAGGGGAAAGTGTGTGGTAAGTCCATTGAAAGCTACTGAGTCAGCCGTTGCTCAAACTACCGGCCATAGCCTGATGAAGTGGGGGCTGTTTAGTCTTGTGTTTGTTTTGTTTTTGTTATGTTTGAAATATGTTTTGTAAATATCACATTGAGTGTAAACCCTTAGATGTTTGAATATAGCCACAACCCCTCGTATGAGTTGGGCCTACTATTTTGGTCCAGTTAAGGGGCTTTACTTCCAATATTAGTTTGCTTTCACATTACTCCATCTATGTTGTCACTGATGACGGATAGGAAAAGTGTAGGGAAGGTCAAAGGTTATTTAGCATGGATGAGTGGTGTTACAGTAGTTTCCCGGGATGTAAAATTTTTCAAGGTTTTCCAGGGATGTACCGCATCAGGTAAAGGATACAGTACCGTATGAGGTTAAGGAAAGATATGAAGATGAATTCATAGGACTTAAAGAAAGACAGCAGCGATTTTACAAGAATCCAAATCCACTAACACTTAGGGGAAATCAGATGTTATTGATCTGTGTCAAGTTGATTGGTTGTTGTTTCATAGTTTCGAAAGGAATTGTGAGGCGTTTCTTGCCCTCTTACACTTCATAGGGACCACCAGAATACGTCATGCTAAAGGAGATTTGAAAGGAAGCACTGAAGGCCTCTACCACTAAATATTAATGGGGCATGTCATTAGGGAAGGAACTCTCCAGGACAAAAAAGAGACTGCACTCTTTAGCTGCACTCTGACTGTCACACCCCATCTTTGCACTAGGTGATTTTAAATTACATTAATCTGCATAGACACATAGGTAGATACTGTAGATAGATACTTTATGAGACTGTTATAGATACTCTATACTTTATCTATCCAGAGGGAAATTAAATCATACATTTTTAGAAACAGCATGAAAAGAGCTTTTGGTTTAATGTATGCATAGCCATGTTCCAACTTTCCATGTGCCCAATATCCTCAATTTTTCGTTGCAGGACCCCACCGAATCTGAAGACGAGTGAACCACACTGAGGTATTTTTCACTGTGACACTGACTGATTTACAACAATCTGCCTTAAATCATACATTTTCAGAAACAGCATGATGTGAACGTCTGGTTTAATGTATGCATAGCCACGTTCCAACTTTCCATGTGCCCAATATCCTCAATTTTTCATTGAAGGACCCCACCAAAACTGATGCTGAGTGAACCAGATGGAGGTAAGTTTTACTGTGACTTTGCCTGATTTCCAAAAATCTACATTAAATCATACATTTTTAGAAACAGCATGAAGACAACGTCTGGTTTAATGTATGCATAGCCACGTTCCAACTTTCCATGTGCCCAATATCCTCAATTTTTCGTTGCAGGAACCCACCGAATCTGAAGACGAGTGAACCACACTGAGGTATTTTTCACTGTGACACTGACTGATTTACAACAATCTGCCTTAAATCATACATTTTTAGAAACAGCATGATGTCAACGTCTCGTTTAATGTATGCATAGCCACGTTCCAACTT
>PYXC01002312.1:0-10559 GCA_015244755.2 Tenualosa ilisha | reverse complement strand
CAACAATCTGCCTTAAATCATACATTTTTAGAAACAGCATGAAGACAACGTTGGTTTAATGTATGCATAGCCACGTTCCAACTTTCCATGTGCCCAATATCCTCAATTTTTCGTTGCAGGACCCCACCGAAATCTGATAGACGAGTGAACCACACTGAGGTATTTTTCACTGTGACACTGACTGATTTACAACAATCTGCCTTAAATCATACATTTTAGAAACAGCATGATGTGAACGTCTGGTTTAATGTATGCATAGCCACGTTCCAACTTTCCATGTGCCCAATATCCTCAATTTTTCGTTGCAGGACCCCACCAAAACTGATGCGAGTGAACCAGATTGAGGTAGTTTTACTGTGACTTGACTGATTTCCAACAATCTGACTTAAATCATACATTTTTAGAAACAGCATGAAGACACGTCTGGTTTAATGTATGCATAGCCACGTTCCAACTTTCCATGTGCCCAATATCCTCAATTTTTCGTTGGCAGGACCCCACCAGAGATCTGAAGACGAGTGAACCACACTGAGGTATTTTTCACTGTGACACTGACTGATTTACAACAATCTGCCTTAAATCATACATTTTTAGAAACAGCATGATGTGAACGTCTGGTTTAATGTATGCATAGCCACGTTCCAACTTTCCATGTGCCCAATATCCTCAATTTTTCGTTGCAGGACCCCACCAAAACTGATGCCGAGTGAACCAGATTGAGGTAGTTTTACTGTGACTTTGCTGATTTACAACAATCTGCCTTAAATCATACATTTTTAGAAACAGCATGATGTGAACGTCTGGTTTAATGTATGCATAGCCACGTTCCAACTTTCCATGTGCCCAATATCCTCAATTTTTCGTTGCAGGACCCACCGAATCTGAAGACGAGTGAACCACACTGAGGTATTTTTCACTGTGACACTGACTGATTTACAACAATCTGCCTTAAATCATACATTTTAGAAACAGCATGATGTGAACGTCTGGTTTAATGTATGCATAGCCACGTTCCAACTTTCCATGTGCCCAATATCCTCAATTTTTCGTTGCAGGACCCCACCAAAACTGATGCCGAGTGAACCAGATTGAGGTAAGTTTTACTGTGACTTTGCCTGATTTCCAAAAATCTACATTAAATCATACATTTTTAGAAACAGCATGATGTGAACGTCTGTTTAATGTATGCATAGCCACGTTCCAACTTTCCATGTGCCCAATATCCTCAATTTTTCGTTGCAGGACCCACCGAATCTGAAGACGAGTGAACCACACTGAGGTATTTTTCACTGTGACACTGACTGATTTACAACAATCTGCCTTAAATCATACATTTTTAGAAACAGCATGATGTGAACGTCTGGTTTAATGTATGCATAGCCACGTTCCAACTTTCCATGTGCCCAATATCCTCAATTTTTCGTTGCAGGACCCCACCGAATCTGAAGACGAGTGAACCACACTGAGGTATTTTTCACTGTGACACTGACTGATTTACAACAATCTGCCTTAAATCATACATTTTTAGAAACAGCATGAAGACAACGTTGGTTTAATGTATGCATAGCCACGTTCCAACTTTCCATGTGCCCAATATCCTCAATTTTTCGTTGCAGGACCCCACCGAATCTGAAGACGAGTGAACCACACTGAGGTATTTTTCACTGTGACACTGACTGATTTACAACAATCTGCCTTAAATCATACATTTTTAGAAACAGCATGATGTGAACGTCTGGTTTAATGTATGCATAGCCACGTTCCAACTTTCCATGTGCCCAATATCCTCAATTTTTCGTTGCAGGACCCCACCGAATCTGAAGACGAGTGAACCACACTGAGGTATTTTCACTGTGACTTGACTGATTTACAACAATCTGCCTTAAATCATACATTTTTAGAAACAGCATGATGGAACGTCTGGTTTAATGTATGCATAGCCACGTTCCAACTTTCCATGTGCCCAATACCCTCAATTTTTCGTTGCAGGAACCCACCGAATCTGAAGACGAGTGAACACACTGAGGTATTTTTCACTGTGACACTGACTGATTTACAACAATCTGCCTTAAATCATACATTTTAGAAACAGCATGATGTGAACGTCTGGTTTAATGTATGCATAGCCACGTTCCAACTTTCCATGTGCCCAATATCCTCAATTTTTCGTTGCAGGACCCCACCAAAACTGATGCCGAGTGAACCAGATTGAGGTAAGTTTTACTGTGACTTTGCCTGATTTCCAAAATCTACATTAAATCATACATTTTTAGAAACAGCATGAAGACACGTCTGTTTAATGTATGCATAGCCACGTTCCAACTTTCCATGTGCCCAATATCCTCAATTTTTCGTTGCAGGACCCCACCGAATCTGATGACGAGTGAACCACACTGAGGTATTTTTCACTGTGACACTGACTGATTTACAACAATCTGCCTTAAATCATACATTTTAGAAACAGCATGATGTGAACGTCTGGTTTAATGTATGCATAGCCACGTTCCAACTTTCCATGTGCCCAATATCCTCAATTTTTCGTTGCAGGAACCCACCGAATCTGAAGACGAGTGAACCACACTGAGGTATTTTTCACTGTGACACTGACTGATTTACAACAATCTGCCTTAAATCATACATTTTTAGAAACAGCATGAAGACAACGTCTGGTTTAATGTATGCATAGCCACGTTCCAACTTTCCATGTGCCCAATATCCTCAATTTTTCGTTGCAGGACCCCACCGAATCTGAAGACGAGTGAACCACACTGAGGTATTTTTCACTGTGACGCTGACTGATTTACAACAATCTGCCTTAAATCATACATTTTCAGAAACAGCATGATGTGAACGTCTGGTTTAATGTATGCATAGCCACGTTCCAACTTTCCATGTGCCCAATATCCTCAATTTTTCATTGCAGGACCCCACCAAAGCTGATGCCGAGTGAATCAGATTGAGGTTAGTTTTACTGTGACTTTGCCTGATTTCCAAAATCTACATTAAATCATACATTTTTAGAAACAGCATGAAGACACGTCTGGTTTAATGTATGCATAGCCACGTTCCAACTTTCCATGTGCCCAATATCCTCAATTTTTCGTTGCAGGACCCCACCGAATCTGAAGACGAGTGAACCACACTGAGGTATTTTTCACTGTGACACTGACTGATTTACAACAATCTGCCTTAAATCATACATTTTTAGAAACAGCATGAAGTGAACGTCTGGTTTAATGTATGCATAGCCACGTTCCAACTTTCCATGTGCCCAATATCCTCAATTTTTCGTTGCAGGACCCCACCGAATCTGAAGACGAGTGAACCACACTGAGGTATTTTTCACTGTGACAATGACTGATTTACAACAATCTGCCTTAAATCATACAATTTTAGAAACAGCATGATGTGAACGTCTGGTTTAATGTATGCATAGCCACTTTCCAACTTTCCATGTGCCCAATATCCTCAATTTTTCGTTGCAGGAACCCACCGAATCTGAAGACGAGTGAACCACACTGAGGTATTTTTCACTGTGACACTGACTGATTTACAACAATCTGCCTTAAATCATACATTTTTAGAAACAGCATGAAGACAACGTTGGTTTAATGTATGCATAGCCACGTTCCAACTTTCCATGTGCCCAATATCCTCAATTTTTCGTTGCAGGACCCCACCGAATCTGAAGACGAGTGAACCACACTGAGGTATTTTTCACTGTGACGCTGACTGATTTACAACAATCTGCCTTAAATCATACATTTTCAGAAACAGCATGATGTGAACGTCTGGTTTAATGTATGCATAGCCACGTTCCAACTTTCCATGTGCCCAATATCCTCAATTTTTCATTGCAGGACCCCACCAAAGCTGATGCCGAGTGAATCAGATTGAGGTTAGTTTTACTGTGACTTTGCCTGATTTCCCAAAATCTACATTAAATCATACATTTTTAGAAACAGCATGAAGACACCGTCTGGTTTAATGTATGTATAGCCACGTTCCAACTTTCCACGTGCCCAATATCCTCAATTTTTCGTTGCACGACCCCACCGAGTCTGAAGACGAGTGAACCACACTGAGGTATTTTTCACTGTGACACTGACTGATTTACAACAATCTGCCTTAAATCATACATTTTTAGAAACAGCATGAAGTGAACGTCTGGTTTAATGTATGCATAGCCACGTTCCAGCTTTCCATGTGCCCAATATCCTCAATTTTTCGTTGCAGGATCCCACCGAATCTGAAGACGAGTGAACTACACTGAGGTATTTTTCACTGTGACAATGACTGATTTACAACAATCTGCCTTAAATCATACAATTTTAGAAACAGCATGATGTGAACGTCTGGTTTAATGTATGCATAGCCACTTTCCAACTTTCCATGTGCCCAATATCCTCAATTTTTCGTTGCAGGAACCCACCGAATGTGAAGACGAGTGAACCACACTGAGGTATTTTTCACTGTGACACTGACTGATTTACAACAATCTGCCTTAAATCATACATTTTTAGAAACAGCATGAAGACAACGTTGGTTTAATGTATGCATAGCCACGTTCCAACTTTCCATGTGCCCAATATCCTCAATTTTTCGTTGCAGGAACCCACCGAATGTGAAGACGAGTGAACCACACTGAGGTATTTTTCACTGTGACGCTGACTGATTTACAACAATCTGCCTTAAATCATACATTTTCAGAAACAGCATGATGTGAACGTCTGGTTTAATGTATGCATAGCCACGTTCCAACTTTCCATGTGCCCAATATCCTCAATTTTTCATTGCAGGACCCCACCAAAGCTGATGCCGAGTGAATCAGATTGAGGTTAGTTTTACTGTGACTTTGCCTGATTTCCCAAAATCTACATTAAATCATACATTTTTAGAAACAGCATGAAGACAATGTCTGGTTTAATGTATGCATAGCCACGTTCCAACTTTGCATGTGCCCAATATCCTCAATTTTTCATTGCAGGACCTCACCGAATCTGAAGACGAGTGAACCACACTGAGGTATTTTTCACTGTGACACTGACTGATTTACAACAATCTGCCTTAAATCATACAATTTTAGAAACAGCATGATGTGAACGTCTGGTTTAATGTATGCATAGCCACGTTCCAACTTTCCATGTGCCCAATATGCTCAATTTTTTGTTGCAGGACCCCACCAAAACTGAAGACGAGTGAACCACACTGAGGTATTTTTCATTGTGACACTGACTGATTTACAACAATCTGCCTTAAATCATACATTTCTAGAAACAGCATGAAGTGAACGTCTGGTTTAATGTATGCATAGCCACGTTCCAACTTTCCATGTGCCCAATATCCTCAATTTTTCGTTGCAGGAACCCACCAAAACTGATGTCGAGTGAACCAGATTGAGGTAAGTTTTACTGTGACTTTGCCTGATTTCCAAAAATGTACATTAAATCATACATTTTTAGAAACAGCATGAAGACAATGTCTGGTTTAATGTATGCATAGCCACGTTCCAACTTTCCATGTGCCCAATATCCTCAATTTTTCGTTGCAGGACCTCACCGAATCTGAAGACGAGTGAACCAGATTAAGGTAAGTTTTACTGTGACGTTCACTGATTTCCAACAATCTGCCTTAAAGGGACGTTCAGGCAAGTTTTCTCCCACAAAATGGTACCGATGTCGGCTACGCAATTCCGGTGATATGAGGCGAGGAAATGTTAATATTTATATTTCATTTTTTAAAATAAAAATAATGTTTAAACAGTGGGTAGTGTAGTAGATGTAAACTTCATTCATATGTTACATTCAGAAATATTATGTATAACGTTATTCTCGTGAATGAATGAGGCTCAAACAGAGTCTCTTCGTAAACCACAGTCAAACACAAACTGAAGAAATAAATACTTGAGTTCTTGTCGATTTTCAGTTATCTCAAAGTACATTTTAAATGATTTTATTCAGTTAATCGTTAAGTCTTTTCGGGAGACTGCGGCACATAATGGCTACAGGCTACATCTGGGCTGTATGGCATATCCACCTTATGTGCGATACAACAATGTGTGGCGCCATGACGACCATTCCTGTTTCCCACTTCCGTCGCCGTTGTAGCAACTATTGGACTGGACTGCTAGCGACATAGTAGCCAACATGAGTTCAGGCTCTACTCGTTCGGTTGTTGGCTGCAGTAACAGCAGCAACAAGATCAGAGACTTTATAAAAGCAGAGTGCTACACACACATAGAGTAACCAGGAGAGAGTGCCTTTGTCAGCCACCGTACTCTCTACATATCATGCCAGCCAGTAGGCGTTCTGGAATGGCTTGCGGCGCTGAGGCTAAAATATCCTCCAAAGAAGGTGTACGTTTGCTCACATCACTTCGTAAATAAGCGACCAACGGATGAACACCCAAATCCCGAACTCTTTCTTGGTTATGAGAGACCTGTGCAGAAGAAGAGGCGGACAATTGTTCGTGGGGAAACATCCGGTGAGTGAATATCAGTAACGTTACAGGAGCTAGCTATCCGGCTAGCGACAGTTTTCTGCTAACATCAACTCAACTGCAGTGTAGCATTCTAAATGTTTGCTACTTACTGGCTGTTGTTTACATTTTGAGCCTCGCTTACTTGTTACAAACATTATCGTATTGTTTTGCAGTCAAACGCATGGTCTAGTTAATAGTAATAATATAACGTTACCGGTGTAGTGGTGATGCTAGAAACCTACAACATATAGAGTACTAACTTCTGTATTTGTGTAACGTTAGATCACACAGTAGTATGTGTACGTATATTTGTTTGGATGCCTTCTGTTCATGTGCCTTTATGTGTATGCTACTGGACACCTTCATTTCATTCGGGATACATAAAGTATCTCTATCTATCCATCTAACAATGCGTGGTTATTGGTTTTTAAGTAACTTACAACTGCCACCAGCAATGTGTTGCATTGTTATCAACTATTTACTCTTCTCTTAAATGTCAGAAATGTCAACCGAACCATTAAATACTTTTATGAATTAACCACTTTTAAATGGGGTCTTGGGTGCTGGAGCTGGAGCAGTGTCTGGAAGTCAGGCCGTGGGGGTTGGTGTTAGTGTTGGTGTTGGGTGGTGCTGGGGCTGGGGCTGGGGAAGGGGCAGAGGCAGGGCATGGGGAGCTCTACTTCTTACCAAAAGCATAAATATTTTTATTTGAATGTATTTATATTTATTTATTTTTCCTCCCCGCCCCCAATTTCAGGATCCAGTTCTGCTCTCCCCCTCTGTGCTAAAGTCAAGCCAGGATTGCTTTCAAGACCACAGACCAGCCAAGGTAAGTAGTGTTGTGCATCTGAAAATGTTGAGGCTGGGATTGGGACTGGCAACCAGGCCTTGGGTCTTGGGTGCTGGAGCTGGAGCAGTGTCTGGAAGGTCAGGCCTTGGGGGTTGGTGTTAGTGTTGGTGTTGGTTGGTGCTGGGGCTGGGGCTGGGGAAGGGGCAGAGGCAGGGGCATGGGGAGCTCTACTTCTTACCAAAAGCATAAATATTTTTATTTGAATGTATTTATATTTATTTATTTTTCCTCCCCGCCCCCAATTTCAGGATCCAGTTCTGCTCTCCCCCTCTGTGCTAAAGTCAAGCCAGGATTGCTTTCAAGACCACAGACCAGCCAAGGTAAGTAGTGTTGTGCATCTGAAAATGTTGAGGCTGGGATTGGGCCTGGCACTCAGGCCTTGGGTCTTGGGTGCTGGTGCTGGTTCTAGGGGGCAGGTGGCAGGGGCAGTCTCTGACGGCCAGTCCTTGGGCGTTGGGGCTGGGTTTTGGCTGTGGGCATTGGGCTGGGGGTGGGGGTTGGGGTGTGGGGCTAGGTTTAGGTTTGGGCCACGGGCAGGCGCTGGAGGTGGCTAACTGTGTGCTGGGCGTTGGGCTGGGGCCGGGCAAGCGTCTGGCGGCCAGTCCTTGGGCGTTGCTGCTGGGTTTAGGCTGTGGGCATTGGGCTGGGGGTGAGGGTTGGGGTGTGGGGCTATGGTTGGGGTGTGGGGCTAGGTTTAGGTTTGGGCCACGGGCAGGCGCTGGGGGTGACTAACTGTGTGCTGGGCGTTGGGCGGGGGCCGGGCAAGCGTCTGACGGCCAGTCCTTGGGCGTTGCTGCTGGGTTTAGGCTGGGGGGGAGGGTTGGGGTGTGGGGCTATGGTTGGGGTGTGGGGCTAGGTTTAGGTTTGGGCCACGGGCAGGCGCTGGGGGTGACTAACTGTGTGCTGGGCGTTGGGCGGGGCCGGGCAAGCGTCTGACGGCCAGTCCTTCGGCGTTGCTGCTGGGTTTAGGCTGTGGGCATTGGGCTGGGGGTGAGGGTTGGGGTGTGGGGCTATGGTTGGGGTGTGGGGCTAGGTTTAGGTTTGGGCCACGGGCAGGCGCTGGAGGTGGCTAACTGTGTGCTGGGCGTTGGGCTGGGGCCGGGCAAGCGTCTGACGGCCAGTCCTTGGGCGTTGCTGCTGGGTTTAGGCTGTGAGCATTGGGCTGGGGGTGAGGGTTGGGGTGTGGGGCTATGGTTGGGGTGTGGGGCTAGGTTTAGGTTTGGGCCACGGGCAGGCGCTGGAGGTGGCTAACTGTGTGCTGGGAGAAGGGCTGGGGCAGGGGCAGTGTCTGGCAGTTAGTCGTTGGGTGCACGGGCCAAGGGTTAGGTTTGGGGCATGGGCAGGGACTGGCGGGGGTTAATCGTGTGCTGGGAGAAGGGCTGGGGCAGGGGCAGTGTCTGGCAGTCAGTCCTTGGGTGCACGGGCCAAGGGTTAGGTTTGGGGCATGGGCAGGGGCTGGCGGGGGTTAATCGTGTGCTGGGAGAAGGGCTGGGGCAGGGGCAGTGTCTGGCAGTCAGTCCTTGGGTGCACGGGCCAAGGGTTAGGTTTGGGGCATGGGCAGGGGCTGGCGGGGGTTAATCGTGTGCTTGGAGTAGGGCTGGGGCAGGGGCAGTGTCTGGCGGTCAGTCCCTGGCCTCTGGGGCCAAGCCTGGTGTTTGCAGTACCGGGCGCGTCCACAGGGCGGCGCCACCAGGCCCCCTGGGGCTGGCGGTGGTTAATTGTGTGCTGGGAGTAAGGCGGGGGCAGGGGCAGTGTCTGGCAGTCAGTCCCTGGCCTCTGGGGCCAAGCCTGGTGTTTGCAGTACCGGGCGCGTCCACAGGGCGGCGCCACCTGGCCCCTGGGGCTGGCGGTGGTTAATTGTGTGCTGGGAGTAAGGCGGGGGCAGGGGCAGGGTCTGGTGTTTGCAGTACCGGGCGCGTCCACAGGGCGGCGCCACCAGGCCCCCTGGGGCTGGCGGTGGTTAATTGTGTGCTGGGAGTAAGGCGGGGGCAGGGGCAGGGTCTGGCAGTCAGTCCCTGGCCTCTGGGGCCAAGCCTGGTGTTTGCAGTACCACAGGGCGTCCACAGGGCGGCGCCACCAGGCCCCCTGGGGCTGGCGGTGGTGAATTGTGCCAGTGTCTGGCATTCTCCTTTCCATAGTACGTGGTATAGTTACCACAAAATGAGGGGTACATGTGCTCTCCCAGAAATTTATCAGGATTGGTGGATGCTTTGGATGGAACCTTTTTAGCAGAGCTGGCTGTTAATCTCAATTTTCTTGCACTGTGCCACAGTTCTGAAGCACTCTGCTGTCTTGTCTCCAACTCCAACCTAGCCGCCTGTGTGTTGTTCACCTGCACAAACAACTCACAGAAGGCTTTGCATGGCTCACATAGAATGTCAGGACAGTTGTGAGTCTGATGCGGTCCTACTAACCGGACATCAACTGCAGTGTTTGCAAGATTGGGTTGGGCAACAGGATTAATGCTGTAGCACTTGCCCAACAGACAGTTCTTTAGTAGGAACAGTGGTTGTGCTGGATCACTGTCAACAAGCTCTTTAAACTCAGAAAGAGACAGATATCGTGAGGTGGGAGGTAGAGGGTGTGCTTGCAAGATACTTTCGTGAAATTCGCTCCCTGCCCTGTGGTGGCTGAATCTGATGTCTTGGAGTGGTTTTAGCTCAAGATTTCTGACTGTCCTTCATTCCAACTGCGCTGTGCATCAGTACAAGCAAGCCCTGTTTTTCCAGTGATAACTGCATTCTCAATCTGTAATAACAACACAGCAAGGGAACTATTTTGATGGCCAATGGATCATCTTATTCAGCACCTCAGAGCGGTACTCCGGAAAACACCATGCAGAATGACTCAATTATGAAAATGTTATTTATAATTCGTACAGGGAAAATATATAGAACAACAATATATCCATACCTTCCACAGAACAACTGCTGCATGACTGCACGATCTCCCTAAACCGGCAATACAGGAGCATCCTAATGTCTCCACTACTCCGCTTTGTTATATCGTAGCCCAAGCGCTATGTTTAGACTTGGGTAGCCCATGTGTGTGTACCAAAACACGCCCCACTTTATTGCTGTGAAAATAACTGTATGCCTCAGAACTTCTCAGAAGTTCTTCACCATCAACACCCTCTGACAGGACAGAGTAGTTGATGACATCAACATGGCTGACTGCTGGCAATAGCCTCATATCATCCACCCATCTCGCTAGTTTAGAAGGATGCGGA
>PYXC01002311.1:0-28297 GCA_015244755.2 Tenualosa ilisha | reverse complement strand
TGAGACCAGACTTCCTTTGGCACTTCAGCCCAGACAGCCACCACCCATTTTCTGGTAACCTCCCTTTCTCTTCTATTCCGCTACGCTTCCCAATCACAAACTTCTCCGCTGACCGGGATTCCCTTATTTGCTGGCTTCTCCTTCTTATAGGTGGGCCAGTTGACAGGGTGAGTCTCCCCCACTGTCTCAGACTTTTTATATCTCTTTCAATTACTTTTCTGTATCATCGTCCAAAACCTCACTTAAATAGTACTTTAGATGCGCTAGATTTCTTTCAACTATCTCTTCAAATTGCACTAACTTCCTTACTCGCTCATAGATCCTATCACTTTCTCTGTTTTCTTAATTATTTTCAGTGTCATCTGGTAAATTTTCAGGCTCACTCCTTAGAACATGAGCGTCTTCTTCTCTCTCCTCTGACACAAACTCAGCCCCTTCTCTACCTCTTATTAGGGAAATGGCTCCTCTTTCTCCTTGCTCAATCCCGCTATCACTCACACTCTTATCCCAACAGTTATCAGAAATTTCCCGTCTTTGTTCAATCTCTCCCCTGCCCTGCTCTATTTCGTCCACACGGGGGCAGTATGACTCTAAATTTGGAGAATCCAGCTCATATAAAGATGGTGACTCAGAGTCAATTATACGATTGTCACTATCATCCTGGGATCCTTCTGGGGAGATGGGGGAATAACTTATTTCTAGAAGTTCTCTAGCAAAGTCACAGGCAGGGCTGTTTGGCAGCCCGTTCTGGGGTAGGCAGGAATCACAATCTTCAATTTCTGCCCCACCCGCACGCATCCACTCAGTCACTCGTCTCAACACTTCACTCGCTGGGAGTGGGGGTCCTTCTCCAATCACGAAGGCTTGTGGGATTTCCCCAATTGCTTTCAGAGTAAAACTTCTTCTAGATCGCACTTCTAAGGCAGCAGGTTGTCTCAAACTCATCTAACATACGGGCGTCCCCGTAGACAGACAAAGAAACACATATAACATACACTTAGTTTTTAGTTCACCCTCCACACAGCGTATTACCACACCATTCATAACAAGCCTCTTCTTAATATATATACGCACATTCCTTTTCAGTCTGCTAACACATTTACACACGCATTTTTTCATATGCAGCCTTTTAGTTTACACACCAGGCGAGACCTCGTCTCAAGCCAATACTTTAAATATTACACGGGGCAAGACCGTGTCTCCAACCCTCTTAAATACTACACAGGGCGAGACCGCGTCTCAAGTCCAGTTATTAAAAAACTATTATTCTTCCTTGCTGGGCGTTTAGTCTGACGTATACTTTCTTATGCTGGACTTTTATCTTTATAATTTATATTCTTTCATTTACTCAGGACCCATCTGTACCATGGTTCTGATGTAAACATCTCCACAATTTATATTTTCTCATTTACTCAGGATCCATCTGTACCATGGTTCTGACGTAAACATCTCTACAATTTATATTTTCTCATTTACTCAGGATCCATCAGTACCATGGTTCTGATGTGAACAGCATCCTCTCATACAGCAGACCCCACTCACTGCTACATACCATGGTATCCACCCAAACTAAGGTATCCCAGAATCCGAAGCATCTCCCTGCATTAAATCTTGTCTCTTGAACTGTTCATGGCCTCTTGCTTGTTTTTTGCCCTCTGCTTGAACTACCCAAGTCTCTATTCTCTGTCTGCCTGAACTGCTTCGGCCTTCTGGGTTACCATTAACATGTTACAAACCACCCTTCTTTCATATGTTAGTATAAGCGTTACACTCTCAAGTTAATATTGTGTATACTAGAACAAACTTCAAACTATTATTCTTTATGATAATAATTTCCACAACATCATAATATTAAATAGAGTGATTTACACCAAAGTTCTAGGTTGACCTCAGTCTCTTTGAACACTGTAGTGGCGATGCCACGTTTGAAGAGAGCGCTGCGCTTCTTCTGCTGCCTCAAAGTAGCAGAAGTAGTGGAGGATGACCCCGATACATGGCGCCAGAGGGAACTGGCCCGATTTCACATTGAGATGGAGAACAAGCGCAAGCTTCAACAGAAGGCTATCCAGCCAACCCCAGACCTTGTTCAAGACAAGGCAGCGAGAGGGGAAGGCGTGGAGATTACCAATATGGCCAAGGAGAGAGCAAGAGCTCTGCACCAGCAGGCAAAAAATGAGATGAGAGGTGAAATGAAAAATATGAGAGAGGCGCACCTGATGGAGATCCAACTACAAAATCTGAGGAGAGCATTCAAGGCGGAAAAGGTCAGGCAAAAGGAAATATAAACCCCACTCGGAGTGAATATAGACCTGTTCAACTGTTAACATGTGTCCTGTTGGTTTTTATAGATCCGCAAGGAAGTGGCTGCTGTGCTGGTCCTTGAAACTAAAATCAACATTGGCACTGTCTGTAAGTGTGAATATCACACTATTCAACACCATTCAGATAGCATAATGGATTGTACCTTACTTCAAGAAAACTATTGTGAACTTTGATATGTTGTGCCAAAGCCATAACGTAGAATAAATTTGTTGGATAGACACAGTAAAGCAAGACGATGACCAATGGTTGTGTTTCAGTGATCAATCTGGGTGTCAATGGGGCGTCCAACTACATTATCTGGAAGGGCCCATCTAATGTGGTTTCCAACTGCCAGGTAAGCCAAAGTCAATTGGAAAAGTCCACTGGTTAAATTTATCTGATTGAATTAATTGAATATGACACTATAAAAAAAATGACACAAAAAAAACATGGTAAATGTTTGTTGTAGAAAAAATGTTAGCAGTGAAGGTTCTTTAAGTGAGGAGCTTAACCATTCTTGTTGTTTTTCCTCTGCAGGGTAGGATTACTAAGGAGAGCAATAACATGAAGAACAGAAGACCTCAGGACGCCTCAATCATCATGCCTCGGGAGCATGACTGCCACTTCCTACGCGTGGGTAAAATGAACTTTGTGAGCATCCTGAAGGTAAGATTCACCAAAGGAATAATCCATCAGCATGCTCAGCACATTCAGTGTGTGTGTGGTGCGTGGGGTTTTGTCTGAGTTGAGTTGTGAATGTTAAAATAGTGTATTGAACAATGTGAATAAGGTCACAATGTGTGGTTTGAGTTGAGTTGTGAATGCTGGAAAGTTGGGTGTTTTGCAGAGTGTGAATGCAGCCACGGTCCATACTCAGGAGAACGGCTCACCTGCCCTGATTCTAGAGAGGAGTTTTGAGCCGGCTGCACTGCAATCTGCATCCTGCAGCAACAGGTGAGTATTCTGACTGAGTTAACAATAATAATTAATAATATCAACTGGAGAATGTACTTTCAAGGAATTACTAGTGCATGCAAATGCAAACAGTAGGGAGCTTTCTAGGATGTTGATAGGGTGCTTTAGGTGGTTGCTAGGCTGTTGGTGGGTAGTTGTGGTGGTTGCCATGCTATTTCCAAATAATTTTATCAGTTACATGGTTAATATGGTGCTAGAATACCTGAGATAGTTCCTAGGCTGTAGCTAGTACATTTACTGATATGCTGGTCGCAAGGGTAATCATGTTGGTTGGTGTGTTGCAAGGTTGTGATTGTAGAAATGGTTGCTAGGTTGGTAGGGTACTTGAGGTGGTTGCTAGGCTGTTGCTGGGGTATCTTGGTGTCTTGGTATCTAAGTGGTTGCTATAGTGGTTGCTACAGTGGTTGCAATGGTGACCATGTTAGTTGCTATGAAAACTGATATGGTATTTCAATTCAATTCAATTCAATTCAGTTTTATTTATACAGCGCCTTTTACAATAGTATTGTCTCATGGCGCTTCACAGAAGGAGCACCCAAGAGCAACAGGGGCAAGGAAAAACTCCCTTATGTTCAGTTAATCTAGGAAGAAACCTTGGGCAGATCCACGACTCAAGGGGCTATAAGTTGCCTATGGTTTAGCTAAGGTTCATAATAGTTCATAATAGAGTATTATCCCACTTTTACATTACATGGTAATCAGTCTATAGGTGGTTATCAGGAATTATGGCTGGACAATGTAGCAGCGGCCAGGCATAGTGACAAACTCGAAGGAGTGAGATGGGTCATGGTAACAGTAAGGGTCCATTTGACAGCGCCATTGTGAGGGGGGGTCAATCACAAAGCCTCAGGAAGGGGAGTCGGGCCCAGCATCGGCGTCCAGGAAGGTCCTCTGTGATGGGGAGTCGGTCCTGACATGGGCCTCCCGTAGTGTTGGTTGTAGTCCACTCAGGAGGTATTTCAGTGGTTCCTATGTTGACTGCAAGGTGCGTGTAGAATTTAATGTAGTGAGATGCATAAATGGTTGAATGGAGATGTATGAGTGGCTTGGTGGAGATAAAGGTAGAGATAGATGCATGGTTGAATGGATGGAAGGAGCCAGTATGCATGTTTATTTGAACAGTTCAGGCTACAGGTGAAACAGCTGCCATTATGGTGAACATCATCACAGGTTGCATTATGATAGTAGTGACTTTTATTTGAAAGAGCCAAATGCACAGGAAGCAGGGTGAACAGGGTCTGTAAAAAATGATAAAAATCAATAAAAAGACTGAAACGAGTAAGATTACTTTAATCCAAGCCACTGTGTTCTATAGTCCACTCACTGATGGTAGCTCTCATGAAAGATGTTGTCCGTTTCAGGTTCCTGGTGAATCTGGAACACCAGATAAGATTCTGGAGTTCATGTTGTTCTCTATGAAACTGGACACTCCAGATAACCAGATGGGTGAGTCACTTAGTTGGTGGGAAACTCAGAGGGAAATCTGCAGTTTAATTTTAGATCCCTGAACTTTCTTTGGTTACTTGAGGAAGTTTTGGTAGGCCTATGTGTTCATAGATTGTGTATGAGAGTTACCTGCTGTCTTTGTAGATTCTTTTCTGTTAACACACCACCTCTTCTTGCCAACTGAGGAGATGTGCTCTGCCCTGCAAAAGTAATATCCTTCCACCATTACTGTGATTGACAGTGTATCGTTTATAACAACAACATAAGATTTAAAATGAACTGCTAGGACTTTAGAGTTCATATAAGTACATTATATACACAATTTACAAATTGACAATTTAGCTTTGCTTTGTTAATCAAGCTAAAAACAAAAGTCAAAGGTCACACTTCCTTAATGCTGATGTCACTATCCATGCTGTGCCATCAGAGGGCTCTGAGCTGGTGAGGGCCACAGACTTCAGCCTCAGAGAGAGAGTGGTGAAGCTGGTTGGCCAGTGGGTGGCACTGTATAGCCACCGTTTGATGGACAATCCTGTGGTGGTGCGCTTCTTGGAGGCAATAATCCTTGATATGTGTCTTCCCTCACCCAGGGAGCATGTGCATTATCTAATGAACCTAACAGAGCCATAGTTATATTTATAGTTATATATTTAAAACTTCAGTGATCGCTATTGTGCAACATCAGTGCTATTGCCATTCTAACTGAGCTAGTCATTTTTTTTAATCAGACACACAGCAAATTGACTGCAATGACTTGTGTTTTTTTTTTTTAAATTAAGTCTATATTTAAAAAAAAAAAAAAAAAAAAAGGATCTAAAAAGTTATGACACATTTTGATACGTGTATGTGATATGGCTTTTAAGGTTAGTGAAGATTAGACTTCTGATTCATTACGGTGAACCTTAATTAATGGGAAACATCAGGTCCTATAGGATCTTTTTTAATGGCTTGTTATTGTGACTTCAACTGCCTGTGTTTTACCTCTTCCCAGTGAGGGAGCAGCTGGAGTTGTGTGACAGGCCCATCTCCTTTCTGACCATCAATGAGAGGCTGTTTCTCTGCCCTGCCAGCCAGATTGCCAGTCTGGTGAGTGTCTTTCGAATCTACACTCATTCATTTGGTCACACTTTACTACAAATCTGTGATATCTGAGAATGATGGTGGCCTATCAGACAGTGGCCTGGCGGTAAGCAATGTGGTGAGAGAATCGTGCCAATGAAAATAAGCAGTGATGGCAGTAGTTACGTCAGTTAGAAGTAACAGAAAATTAAAGTGTGTGATGTGATCCTCACAGACACCGCTGAAAGAACAGCTCGGTCCAGAGAGGAGAAACACCACATTGGATAACCTGAGTGCCAAAGCCATAGCAGCTCAGCTCACCAGCTACGACTGGGAGCTGTTCCATGCCATGCATGAGGTGGGCAGAATAGGGGGCGGTATGGAGGCACAGACAGGGAAGGGAAAAAGTTCATTGTGATCTACATTAGGTTGAATTTGTCTGTCACATGACCATTTAGTACCGGTTCTTGTAATTGTAACCTTAAGAGAAAACCTAAATGGCTACACCTGACCAATCAAGACAGATAGATGTGCTATGTTTCACTGTTCTGGGCTGTTCTGCATATTTCATAAAACACTGAGTCTCAATTTTAAAGGCCTCCGTAATTAATAGTTTGGGACAACCGTCTGATGGCCTTTTAGTTTGTTATTATGCTGTTCCATCTTGTCACTTTGATGCACATGAAACAGAATGCATTTTACCTTCTCACTGGTCCCTCATCCTTACCCTTCTATTCTATCCATCCTTCCAGACTGAGCTGCTCTACTATGTTTTGGGAGAAAGGAAATTCCCCTACAGCACAATTGCCTTGTGTGCCGCTTTAATGTGGTGATGTACTGGGTTTGCATAGAGCTCTGCCGGTGCAAAGAGCTCTCCAAGCGTCAAAAAATTGCTTGTTTTCGCTCAGTTACCTTGCATTGAAATGGTAATCAGACTTGGACTCGGTACCACATTTTCACATTTTCATTGTCAACACTCAAAACATCACATTTGATATGTTCATGCAATGTTTCATTGTCACTTATGTTCATGCCATTTCCTATCAAATATCAAATGATTATTTAGGTCAAGCACAGTTCAGGACATTTATTTAGAATACCACTTTTTCAAATTATCATGTCATATGGCCTATAAAGTGATCCAATGCAAGGTTTAGTAATTAGAAATAAGTTTTGAAAATGTAGGTTAGGAGAACAGACTGGAACAACTGCCATTGCTTAGACATTGCAAGTTTGAATTAGACTTTTCATCCAATCATGGCAGACATTTTGGGCCAGGCTCTCGTGCCACTGGATTTTGGTATGGTAGGCCGGGACCTACGAACCTTTGGTGAAACTTTCCTCCAATGTCTTTCAGGGGCCGAATTTATGGGGCATGACCTGCCCATTTAGACTCATGCAACGGTCTGACTGGCTGTAAAGCTGAAGTGGTGTCTGCGCTCACATGAGGGGTCAGAAACTCATGCTGATGCATGGCACAAACACTGTCGACGCTGTGATGGGCTATAAAAAAATATATCTCTTTCACTGTCAAATCATAGCCTAGGAGGTGGTGAAAGGCTGCATAAGTTGGCCTGTGAGCACTTGGGCCTAAACCCCCCCCTCCCAATTTTCTCATCGCCTCTCACCCTCTTTGTAGACATCCTTTCTGCCCCCACTCCTCACTCCAACGCGCCCACCAACTCATCTGGTATGCACCATGCACAGTGCATGCTACTAAACTGAACTATCAAAAGGTAGTGAGTTGATTACTTTCTTAAAACTGTTTTAAGCCTGAGGTACAGAAAACTCTATTGCTCTAAAGGATTAATTCTTTGTATCCATATTTGTTTGTAAGTGCTGGAACAAACAATGATGAATGCTGGTATTTTAAGAGTTATCCAGAGTTCCAATTCATTTTAAATTTTATTTTCTTTTAATTCTGTCCCTGCACTTTTCCTATATATAAAAAGCTTAAAAATGCAACAGAATAAAAAAAAAAATTAAAATGAATTGAACTGGATAACTCTTAAATACCAGCATTCATCATTGTTTGTTCCAGCACTTACAAACAAATATGGATACAAAGAATTAATCCTTTAGAGCAATAGAGTTTTCTGTATATATATATATATATAATTTATTTCTGTATATATATATATATATAATTTATTTATTATTTTATTCCTTTCTCCCCCAAACTCAACTGTCCCCCATTTATCCCAGTATTCCATAAACATTCCTATTTCCCCATAGTTCTAAAGCCCACTATTCTTTGTCTTCCTTGTGTACAATCAAGTGGACTCACTCAAGCCCTTTTCTCTTGTATTTTTTCTTTTTTCTGTTTTAGCCAAAAACAATCTTACATTGTTTGTCTTTTTTGTCCCCCCCCTTCCTCATTTTTTTTTTCTTCTCCCCTCACCTGTCTCTACATAATAACATAATATTTATGGTAGATCTCCCTTTCTTTACAATACACTTTTGCATACATTGCTTATACACCATTAACATGTGATTTGCCACCTACTTTCACAACATAGCATATTGCTTTCTACACAAGAGTAAGAGTTCTTAATATATATACATTCTTTTAGCTTTTCATAGTGGCATCTTGTTTTATGGCTCTCCCTCTTGGCAACCGTTTTGCGGCTCTAGACCCCAATAATGGGGATGACACAGAGCGAGGAAATGGGCAAAATGGAAATGAAACCAACATAACCAAACCATATTTCCAGTTACTCCAGGCTATTCATCGCCTGGAAATAATTGAAGGTTGCATTACTAAAGGCACCTGCCCTCCTGGAATGGCAAAAAAGTGGATAAATTCACCAACTTTATTAAACCTGCTGTTCCTAACAATATAATTAGAGAACGGATGTTCCATATTACCATATTCTGCATGACAGAATATGTTGGCTCTTAGTGACCACTATATACGAGTCTCAGACTCAATTAAAAAACAATTGGGCACTTTAGATTTGATTAGATTCAACTTTATTGTCATTACTCATGTATAAATACAGGGTAACGAAATGCAGTTTGGCATCTAATCAGAAGTGCAAAGAGCAGCAACTGCAGTATATACAGTATATGCAGTATGTACAGTTAAAGAGCAAATTATATACAGATAAGAGTAGTAATAATAAATAGGCAGAAGAGCAATATACATGTAAGGTGAAGAGATAATAATGGTAATATACAGATGTGCTATATAGATTCAATATAAGGCCAATATACAGATGTGCTATAGAGATAGTTATGTACAGATGTATTAAGTATATACAGATGTGCAGTCCAAGGGCTATAGCAGCAGAGTGCAGTGTGAGGTTCAGTGGGGGACAGAGTTCAGTAGTGTGACGGGTGTGGGGAAGAAGCTGTTCCTGAACCTGGTGGTTTTAGTCTGGAGACTCCTGTAGCACCTTCTGGAGGGGAGAAGTTGGAACAGTTTGTTGGCAGGATGAGAGGTGTCCTTCAGAATGCGTGCCTGTCGCAGACATCTTTTCTTGTGGACATCCTAAACGGCAGGAAGTGGAGTCCCTGTGATTCTTTGAGCAGTTTTCACCACTCGCTGCAGAGCCTTGCGACCAGCAACAGAGCAATTTCCATACCAAACAACACAGTTAGTCAGGATGCTCTCGATCGCACAGCGGTAGAAATTGCTCAGGATGCCAGTGGACAGGTGGTTTTTCTTTAGTGTCCTTAGGAAGAAGATGCACTGGTGGGCCTTCTTGACCAGGCTTGAGGTGTTGGTCGACCAGGACAGGTTCTCGGAGATGTGGGTCCCCAGGAATGTGAAGCTGGAAACACGTTCCACAGCCATACCATTGACATTCCCTTCTCTTTCCTAAAGTCCTTGTTCTACGTCACCCCCTGCAGTATCTACCCCGGCCCTCCTGACCAACATACCCCCCCCCTCCCCCTCCTGCCATCTCCTCCACACACCCAAGGCCCCAGAATACAAATTCACCTCTAGTATCCACCCTGAACCCAAATGACTGGCCTCCTCTGGTCCCGGACCTGGAACCGAAGCCACAGAGGTCAAGGGGTCCTCGCCTTAGAAACCCTGTGGGGGAAACAAGCAGAAATACCACTCAGACTCCCCCGGATTTCAATATTCAATTTAGCGACAACTCCATAACATCATCCTCGCCTGTTAAGAACACTTCTGGGGATGCGTTTAACATCTCACAATCTTTTTGCTCCCCGACACATAGACTAAGCCACTCAAGGCGTTTCAAATCCCCCAAAATTGTACAGAATACAGGGGTTCTCACCAACATAGCGAACTATAGCCCCATTGTGGCACAGTGTGACTCTGTGGCTTTGACTACAACGGTCGTCCTAGCCCCTCCCCTTCCCCCCCAATGATGATGCCACCCTCACCCCACCCCACACACCCCCCCTCTCCCTCTGATGTACCTGCTGTAGCGGGCCCATCTGACGCTCCACGGGGACTGGTGACCACCACTCCCCCATGGAGTGATCAGAGGGTCACGAGCTTGGACAATAGGTCCGTATCCTCTTCCCCTGAACACACCCTCAACCCCAATCCCACCAACCTGCCCTCCTCTATCCCCACGTTCACTGTAACGCAGGACCCCACCCCCCCTACCCCACGTGACCTACCTGTTAGACCACGAGACACTAGATGCCATGAGCCAGTTAGACACCCTAACACGGCTCGCAAGATTTTAATTTGGTCACTGCGAGTTGTAAAACCAAATTTAATTATAGGGGATTCAAATTTAAGCCGTATCCCCCCATTTGTTGACCCGAACATACAAATAGATAGTTACCCTGGTGTGCACATAGACCACATAGTAGAACTCATTAGAAAATTAGACAGGCCCAATCCAACGGTCCAAAGAGTTATTCTCTCGGTAGGCCTTAATAATGACCTAAGGGAAAACAGAAACCACTCTCAAAAAAGCCCTACAGAGGGTATTGAGAACCGCCTCCAATATTTTATTTATTGACCCTTAGGCGTGACATCCACCTCTACCACAGACGACTTAAAATTTTTTCCGTTTGTGGGACCATCCCGCTGGGAGCCGAGGTCCCACACGGCCTCGCCCCACATTAGGGCTCTACTGGAGGAGGAGAGGTTAGCCCTGGAAAATTTCTACCCTGTGGCAGAGAGGAGAACAAATATTACTCCCGCACAGAGACAGGCCTTGAAATGTTTGACTGGTAACCGAGAGGTCATCATTAAACATGATCATCTGAAAAAGTGGTGTTTTATGTCCTGAACTGTGCTTGACAAAAAGAATCATTTGACATTTGATGCGAAATTGCCTGAACATGACAAGTGACAATGAATCATTGCCTTCTGCATTGCATGAACATATCAAGTGTGATGTTTTGAGTGTTGACAATGAAAATGTCAAAATGTGGTACAAAAAGCCGGATTACCATTCCAGTGCAAAAACATGCAGTTTTGTTAACGAGTCGTATTACCAGAACGTTCTGACATGTTTTAGGTCAGTAACCGCAGCTACCTTGCATTGACATGACGTATGACATGATCATTTGAAAAAGTGGTATTCTATGTCCTGAACTGTGCTTGACAAAAAGAATCATTTGACATTTGATGCGAAATTGCCTGAACATGACAAGTGACAATGAATCATTGCCTTCTGCATTGCATGAACATATCAAGTGTGATGTTTTGAGTGTTGACAATGAAAATGTCAAAATGTGGTACAAAAAGCCGGATTACCATTCCAGTGCAAAAACATGCAGTTTTGTTAACGATCGTATTACCAGAACGTTCTGACATGTTTTAGGTCAGTAACCGCAGCTACCTTGCATTGACATGACGTATGACATGATCATTTGAAAAAGTGGTATTCTATGTCCTGAACTGTGCTTGACAAAAAGAATCATTTGACATTTGATGCGAAATTGCCTGAACATGACAAGTGACAATGAATCATTGCCTTCTGCATTGCATGAACATATCAAGTGTGATGTTTTGAGTGTTGACAATGAAAATGTCAAAATGTGGTACAAAAAGCCGGATTACCATTCCAGTGCAAAAACATGCAGTTTTGTTAACGAGTCGTATTACCAGAACGTTCTGACATGTTTTAGGTCAGTAACCGCAGCTACCTTGCATTGACATGACGTATGACATGATCATTTGAAAAAGTGGTATTCTATGTCCTGAACTGTGCTTGACAAAAAGAATCATTTGACATTTGATGCGAAATTGCCTGAACATGACAAGTGACAATGAATCATTGCCTTCTGCATTGCATGAACATATCAAGTGTGATGTTTTGAGTGTTGACAATGAAAATGTCAAAATGTGGTACAAAAAGCCGGATTACCATTCCAGTGCAAAAACATGCAGTTTTGTTAACGAGTCGTATTACAGGGGTGGTGGTAGCGTAGTGGTTAAGGAACTGCTAGGTGTATAGCTGGAAGTTTGGTTGAATCCGCTGCACGTTGTGCCTTGAGCAAGGCATTAACCTAATTGCTCTAGGGAGACTGGCCGGAACAATGATAGTTGATGAGTTGTAATCGTTTGGATAAAAGCTCTGCAAATGCATAATGTAATGTATGTACCAGAACGTTCTGACATGTTTTAGGTCAGTAACCTAGACATGATCATTTGAAAAAGTGGTATCTATGTCCTGAACTGTGCTTGACAAAAAGAATCATTTGACATTTGATGCGAAATTGCCTGAACATGACAAGTGACAATGAATCATTGCCTTCTGCATTGCATGAACATATCAAGTGTGATGTTTTGAGTGTTGACAATGAAAATGTCAAAATGTGGTACAAAAAGCCGGATTACCATTCCAGTGCAAAAACATGCAGTTTTGTTAACGAGTCGTATTACCAGGGGTGGTGGTAGCGTAGTGGTTAAGGAACCTGCAGATCGGAAGAGCCTGAAAGTTTTGGGTTCGAATCCGGCTGCCACCGTTGTGCCTTGACACCTAAGTTGCTCTGGGGAGACTGGCCCGGAACAATTGATAGTTGATGAGTTGTAAGTCGCTTTGGATAAAAGCGTCTGCTAAATGCATAAATGTAAATGTAATGTACCAGAACATTCTGACATGTTTTAGGTCAGTAACCGCAGCTACCTTGCATTGACATGACGTATGACATGATCATTTGAAAAAGTGGTATTCTATGTCCTGAACTGTGCTTGACAAAAAGAATCATTTGACATTTGATGCGAAATTGCCTGAAGATGACAAGTGACAATGAATCATTGCCTTCTGCATTGCATGAACATATCAAGTGTGATGTTTTGAGTGTTGACAATGAAAATGTCAAAATGTGGTACAAAAAGCCGGATTACCATTCCAGTGCAAAAACATGCAGTTTTGTTAACGAGTCGTATTACCAGGGGTGGTGGTAGCGTAGTGGTTAAGGAACCTGCCTAGTGTGTAAGTAGCCTGGAAAGTTTTGGGTTCGAATCCCGGCTGCCACCGTTGTGCCCTTGAGCAAGGCACTTAACCCTAAGTTGCTCTAGGGGAGACTGGCCCGGAACAATTGATAGTTGATGAGTTGTAAGTCGCTTTGGATAAAAGCGTCTGCTAAATGCATAAATGTAAATGTAATGTATGTACCAGAACATTCTGACATGTTTTAGGTCAGTAACCGCAGCTACCTTGCATTGACATGACGTATGACATGATCATTTGAAAAAGTGGTATTCTATGTCCTGAACTGTGCTTGACAAAAAGAATCATTTGACATTTGATGCGAAATTGCCTGAACATGACAAGTGACAATGAATCATTGCCTTCTGCATTGCATGAACATATCAAGTGTGATGTTTTGAGTGTTGACAATGAAAATGTCAAAATGTGGTACAAAAAGCCGGATTACCATTCCAGTGCAAAAACATGCAGTTTTGTTAACGAGTCGATTACCAGGGGTGGTGGTAGCGTAGTGGTTAAGGAACCTGCCTAGTGTGTAATAGCCTGGAAAGTTTTGGGTTCGAATCCCGGCTGCCACCGTTGTGCCCTTGAGCAAGGCACTTAACCCTAAGTTGCTCTAGGGGAGACTGGCCCGGAACAATTGATAGTTGATGAGTTGTAAGTCGCTTTGGATAAAAGCGTCTGCTAAATGCATAAATGTAAATGTAAATGTAATGTACCAGAACATTCTGACATGTTTTAGGTCAGTAACCGCAGCTACCTTGCATTGACATGACGTATGACATGATCATTTGAAAAAGTGGTATTCTATGTCCTGAACTGTGCTTGACAAAAAGAATCATTTGACATTTGATGCGAAATTGCCTGAACATGACAAGTGACAATGAATCATTGCCTTCTGCATTGCATGAACATATCAAGTGTGATGTTTTGAGTGTTGACAATGAAAATGTCAAAATGTGGTACAAAAAGCCGGATTACCATTCCAGTGCAAAAACATGCAGTTTTGTTAACGAGTCGTATTACCAGAACGTTCTGACATGTTTTAGGTCAGTAACCGCAGCTACCTTGCATTGACATGACGTATGACATGATCATTTGAAAAAGTGGTATTCTATGTCCTGAACTGTGCTTGACAAAAAGAATCATTTGACATTTGATGCGAAATTGCCTGAACATGACAAGTGACAATGAATCATTGCCTTCTGCATTGCATGAACATATCAAGTGTGATGTTTTGAGTGTTGACAATGAAAATGTCAAAATGTGGTACAAAAAGCCGGATTACCATTCCAGTGCAAAAACATGCAGTTTTGTTAACGAGTCGATTACCAGGGTGGTGGTAGCGTAGTGGTTAAGGAACTGCTAGTGTGTATAGCCTGGAAGTTTGGTTCGATCCCGGCTGCCACCGTTGTGCCTTGAGCAGGCACTTAACCTAAGTTGCTCTAGGGGAGACTGGCCGGAACAATTGATAGTTGATGAGTTGTAAGTCGCTTTGGATAAAGGTCTGCTAAATGCATAAATGTAAATGTAATGTACCAGAACATTCTGACATGTTTTAGGTCAGTAACCGCAGCTACCTTGCATTGACATGACGTATGACATGATCATTTGAAAAAGTGGTATTCTATGTCCTGAACTGTGCTTGACAAAAAGAATCATTTGACATTTGATGCGAAATTGCCTGAACATGACAAGTGACAATGAATCATTGCCTTCTGCATTGCATGAACATATCAAGTGTGATGTTTTGAGTGTTGACAATGAAAATGTCAAAATGTGGTACAAAAAGCCGGATTACCATTCCAGTGCAAAAACATGCAGTTTTGTTAACGAGTCGTATTACCAGAACGTTCTGACATGTTTTAGGTCAGTAACCGCAGCTACCTTGCATTGACATGACGTATGACATGATCATTTGAAAAAGTGGTATTCTATGTCCTGAACTGTGCTTGACAAAAAGAATCATTTGACATTTGATGCGAAATTGCCTGAACATGACAAGTGACAATGAATCATTGCCTTCTGCATTGCATGAACATATCAAGTGTGATGTTTTGAGTGTTGACAATGAAAATGTCAAAATGTGGTACAAAAAGCCGGATTACCATTCCAGTGCAAAAACATGCAGTTTTGTTAACGAGTCGTATTACCAGGGGTGGTGGTAGCGTAGTGGTTAAGGAACCTGCCTAGTGTGTAAGTAGCCTGGAAAGTTTTGGGTTCGAATCCCGGCTGCCACCGTTGTGCCCTTGAGCAAGGCACTTAACCCTAAGTTGCTCTAGGGGAGACTGGCCCGGAACAATTGATAGTTGATGAGTTGTAAGTCGCTTTGGATAAAAGCGTCTGCTAAATGCATAAATGTAAATGTAAATGTAATGTACCAGAACATTCTGACATGTTTTAGGTCAGTAACCGCAGCTACCTTGCATTGACATGACGTATGACATGATCATTTGAAAAAGTGGTATTCTATGTCCTGAACTGTGCTTGACAAAAAGAATCATTTGACATTTGATGCGAAATTGCCTGAACATGACAAGTGACAATGAATCATTGCCTTCTGCATTGCATGAACATATCAAGTGTGATGTTTTGAGTGTTGACAATGAAAATGTCAAAATGTGGTACAAAAAGCCGGATTACCATTCCAGTGCAAAAACATGCAGTTTTGTTAACGAGTCGTATTACCAGAACGTTCTGACATGTTTTAGGTCAGTAACCGCAGCTACCTTGCATTGACATGACGTATGACATGATCATTTGAAAAAGTGGTATTCTATGTCCTGAACTGTGCTTGACAAAAAGAATCATTTGACATTTGATGCGAAATTGCCTGAACATGACAAGTGACAATGAATCATTGCCTTCTGCATTGCATGAACATATCAAGTGTGATGTTTTGAGTGTTGACAATGAAAATGTCAAAATGTGGTACAAAAAGCCGGATTACCATTCCAGTGCAAAAACATGCAGTTTTGTTAACGAGTCGCATTACCAGGGGTGGTGGTAGCGTAGTGGTTAAGGAACCTGCCTAGTGTGTAAGTAGCCTGGAAAGTTTTGGGTTCGAATCCCGGCTGCCACCGTTGTGCCCTTGAGCAAGGCACTTAACCCTAAGTTGCTCTAGGGGAGACTGGCCCGGAACAATTGATAGTTGATGAGTTGTAAGTCGCTTTGGATAAAAGCGTCTGCTAAATGCATAAATGTAAATGTAAATGTAATGTACCAGAACATTCTGACATGTTTTAGGTCAGTAACCGCAGCTACCTTGCATTGACATGACGTATGACATGATCATTTGAAAAAGTGGTATTCTATGTCCTGAACTGTGCTTGACAAAAAGAATCATTTGACATTTGATGCGAAATTGCCTGAACATGACAAGTGACAATGAATCATTGCCTTCTGCATTGCATGAACATATCAAGTGTGATGTTTTGAGTGTTGACAATGAAAATGTCAAAATGTGGTACAAAAAGCCGGATTACCATTCCAGTGCAAAAACATGCAGTTTTGTTAACGAGTCGTATTACCAGAACGTTCTGACATGTTTTAGGTCAGTAACCGCAGCTACCTTGCATTGACATGACGTATGACATGATCATTTGAAAAAGTGGTATTCTATGTCCTGAACTGTGCTTGACAAAAAGAATCATTTGACATTTGATGCGAAATTGCCTGAACATGACAAGTGACAATGAATCATTGCCTTCTGCATTGCATGAACATATCAAGTGTGATGTTTTGAGTGTTGACAATGAAAATGTCAAAATGTGGTACAAAAAGCCGGATTACCATTCCAGTGCAAAAACATGCAGTTTTGTTAACGAGTCGTATTACCAGAACGTTCTGACATGTTTTAGGTCAGTAACCGCAGCTACCTTGCATTGACATGACGTATGACATGATCATTTGAAAAAGTGGTATTCTATGTCCTGAACTGTGCTTGACAAAAAGAATCATTTGACATTTGATGCGAAATTGCCTGAACATGACAAGTGACAATGAATCATTGCCTTCTGCATTGCATGAACATATCAAGTGTGATGTTTTGAGTGTTGACAATGAAAATGTCAAAATGTGGTACAAAAAGCCGGATTACCATTCCAGTGCAAAAACATGCAGTTTTGTTAACGAGTCGCATTACCAGGGGTGGTGGTAGCGTAGTGGTTAAGAACCTGGCTAGTGTGTAAGTAGCCTGAAAGTTTTGGGTTCGAATCCCGGCTGCCACCGTTGTGCCCTTGAGCAAGGCACTTAACCCTAAGTTGCTCTAGGGGAGACTGGCCCGGAACAATTGATAGTTGATGAGTTGTAAGTCGCTTTGGATAAAAGCGTCTGCTAAATGCATAAATGTAAATGTAAATGTAATGTACCAGAACATTCTGACATGTTTTAGGTCAGTAACCGCAGCTACCTTGCATTGACATGACGTATGACATGATCATTTGAAAAAGTGGTATTCTATGTCCTGAACTGTGCTTGACAAAAAGAATCATTTGACATTTGATGCGAAATTGCCTGAACATGACAAGTGACAATGAATCATTGCCTTCTGCATTGCATGAACATATCAAGTGTGATGTTTTGAGTGTTGACAATGAAAATGTCAAAATGTGGTACAAAAAGCCGGATTACCATTCCAGTGCAAAAACATGCAGTTTTGTTAACGAGTCGTATTACCAGAACGTTCTGACATGTTTTAGGTCAGTAACCGCAGCTACCTTGCATTGACATGACGTATGACATGATCATTTGAAAAAGTGGTATTCTATGTCCTGAACTGTGCTTGACAAAAAGAATCATTTGACATTTGATGCGAAATTGCCTGAACATGACAAGTGACAATGAATCATTGCCTTCTGCATTGCATGAACATATCAAGTGTGATGTTTTGAGTGTTGACAATGAAAATGTCAAAATGTGGTACAAAAAGCCGGATTACCATTCCAGTGCAAAAACATGCAGTTTTGTTAACGAGTCGTATTACCAGGGGTGGTGGTAGCGTAGTGGTTAAGGAACCTGCCTAGTGTGTAATTAGCCTGAAAGTTTTGGGTTCGAATCCCGGCTGCCACCGTTGTGCCCTTGAGCAAGCACTTAACCCTAAGTTGCTCTAGGGGAGACTGGCCCGGAACAATTGATAGTTGATGAGTTGTAAGTCGCTTTGGATAAAAGCGTCTGCTAAATGCATAAATGTAAATGTAAATGTAATGTACCAGAACATTCTGACATGTTTTAGGTCAGTAACCGCAGCTACCTTGCATTGACATGACGTATGACATGATCATTTGAAAAAGTGGTATTCTATGTCCTGAACTGTGCTTGACAAAAAGAATCATTTGACATTTGATGCGAAATTGCCTGAACATGACAAGTGACAATGAATCATTGCCTTCTGCATTGCATGAACATATCAAGTGTGATGTTTTGAGTGTTGACAATGAAAATGTCAAAATGTGGTACAAAAAGCCGGATTACCATTCCAGTGCAAAAACATGCAGTTTTGTTAACGAGTCGTATTACCAGAACGTTCTGACATGTTTTAGGTCAGTAACCGCAGCTACCTTGCATTGACATGACGTATGACATGATCATTTGAAAAAGTGGTATTCTATGTCCTGAACTGTGCTTGACAAAAAGAATCATTTGACATTTGATGCGAAATTGCCTGAACATGACAAGTGACAATGAATCATTGCCTTCTGCATTGCATGAACATATCAAGTGTGATGTTTTGAGTGTTGACAATGAAAATGTCAAAATGTGGTACAAAAAGCCGGATTACCATTCCAGTGCAAAAACATGCAGTTTTGTTAACGAGTCGTTTACCAGGGGTGGTGGTAGCGTAGTGGTTAAGGAACCTGCCTAGTGTGTAATTAGCCTGGAAAGTTTTGGGTTCGAATCCCGGCTGCCACCGTTGTGCCCTTGAGCAAGGCACTTAACCCTAAGTTGCTCTAGGGGAGACTGGCCCGGAACAATTGATAGTTGATGAGTTGTAAGTCGCTTTGGATAAAAGCGTCTGCTAAATGCATAAATGTAAATGTAAATGTAATTACCAGAACATTCTGCATTTTTAGGTCAGTAACCGCAGCTACCTTGCATTGACATGACGTATGACATGATCATTTGAAAAAGTGGTATTCTATGTCCTGAACTGTGCTTGACAAAAAGAATCATTTGACATTTGATGCGAAATTGCCTGAACATGACAAGTGACAATGAATCATTGCCTTCTGCATTGCATGAACATATCAAGTGTGATGTTTTGAGTGTTGACAATGAAAATGTCAAAATGTGGTACAAAAAGCCGGATTACCATTCCAGTGCAAAAACATGCAGTTTTGTTAACGAGTCGTATTACCAGAACGTTCTGACATGTTTTAGGTCAGTAACCGCAGCTACCTTGCATTGACATGACGTATGACATGATCATTTGAAAAAGTGGTATTCTATGTCCTGAACTGTGCTTGACAAAAAGAATCATTTGACATTTGATGCGAAATTGCCTGAACATGACAAGTGACAATGAATCATTGCCTTCTGCATTGCATGAACATATCAAGTGTGATGTTTTGAGTGTTGACAATGAAAATGTCAAAATGTGGTACAAAAAGCCGGATTACCATTCCAGTGCAAAAACATGCAGTTTTGTTAACGAGTCGTATTACCAGAACGTTCTGACATGTTTTAGGTCAGTAACCGCAGCTACCTTGCATTGACATGACGTATGACATGATCATTTGAAAAAGTGGTATTCTATGTCCTGAACTGTGCTTGACAAAAAGAATCATTTGACATTTGATGCGAAATTGCCTGAACATGACAAGTGACAATGAATCATTGCCTTCTGCATTGCATGAACATATCAAGTGTGATGTTTTGAGTGTTGACAATGAAAATGTCAAAATGTGGTACAAAAAGCCGGATTACCATTCCAGTGCAAAAACATGCAGTTTTGTTAACGAGTCGTATTACCAGGGGTGGTGGTAGCGTAGTGGTTAAGGAACCTGCCTAGTGTGTAATTAGCCTGGAAAGTTTTGGTTCGAATCCCGGCTGCCACCGTTGTGCCCTTGAGCAAGGCACTTAACCCTAAGTTGCTCTAGGGGAGACTGGCCGGAACAATTGATAGTTGATGAGTTGTAAGTCGCTTTGGATAAAAGCGTCTGCTAAATGCATAATGTAAATGTAATGTACCAGAACATTCTGACATGTTTTAGGTCAGTAACCGCAGCTACCTTGCATTGACATGACGTATGACATGATCATTTGAAAAAGTGGTATTCTATGTCCTGAACTGTGCTTGACAAAAAGAATCATTTGACATTTGATGCGAAATTGCCTGAACATGACAAGTGACAATGAATCATTGCCTTCTGCATTGCATGAACATATCAAGTGTGATGTTTTGAGTGTTGACAATGAAAATGTCAAAATGTGGTACAAAAAGCCGGATTACCATTCCAGTGCAAAAACATGCAGTTTTGTTAACGAGTCGTATTACCAGAACGTTCTGACATGTTTTAGGTCAGTAACCGCAGCTACCTTGCATTGACATGACGTATGACATGATCATTTGAAAAAGTGGTATTCTATGTCCTGAACTGTGCTTGACAAAAAGAATCATTTGACATTTGATGCGAAATTGCCTGAACATGACAAGTGACAATGAATCATTGCCTTCTGCATTGCATGAACATATCAAGTGTGATGTTTTGAGTGTTGACAATGAAAATGTCAAAATGTGGTACAAAAAGCCGGATTACCATTCCAGTGCAAAAACATGCAGTTTTGTTAACGAGTCGTATTACCAGAACGTTCTGACATGTTTTAGGTCAGTAACCGCAGCTACCTTGCATTGACATGACGTATGACATGATCATTTGAAAAAGTGGTATTCTATGTCCTGAACTGTGCTTGACAAAAAGAATCATTTGACATTTGATGCGAAATTGCCTGAACATGACAAGTGACAATGAATCATTGCCTTCTGCATTGCATGAACATATCAAGTGTGATGTTTTGAGTGTTGACAATGAAAATGTCAAAATGTGGTACAAAAAGCCGGATTACCATTCCAGTGCAAAAACATGCAGTTTTGTTAACGAGTCGTATTACCAGAACGTTCTGACATGTTTTAGGTCAGTAACCGCAGCTACCTTGCATTGACATGACGTATGACATGATCATTTGAAAAAGTGGTATTCTATGTCCTGAACTGTGCTTGACAAAAAGAATCATTTGACATTTGATGCGAAATTGCCTGAACATGACAAGTGACAATGAATCATTGCCTTCTGCATTGCATGAACATATCAAGTGTGATGTTTGAGTGTTGACAATGAAAATGTCAAAATGTGGTACAAAAAGCCGGATTACCATTCCAGTGCAAAAACATGCAGTTTTGTTAACGAGTCGTATTACCAGGGGTGGTGGTAGCGTAGTGGTTAAGGAACCTGACTAGTGTGTAAGTAGCCTGAAAGTTTTGGGTTCGAATCCCGGCTGCCACCGTGTGCCCTTGAGCAAGGCACTTAACCCTAAGTTGCTCTGGGGAGACTGGCCCGGAACAATTGATAGTTGATGAGTTGTAAGTCGCTTTGGATAAAAGCGTCTGCTAAATGCATAAATGTAAATTAAATGTAATGTACTAGAACATTCTGACATGTTTTAGGTCAGTAACCGCAGCTACCTTGCATTGACATGACGTATGACATGATCATTTGAAAAAGTGGTATTCTATGTCCTGAACTGTGCTTGACAAAAAGAATCATTTGACATTTGATGCGAAATTGCCTGAACATGACAAGTGACCTTTGATCATTGCCTTCTGCATTGCATGAACATATCAAGTGTGATGTTTTGAGTGTTGACAATGAAAATGTCAAAATGTGGTACAAAAAGCCGGATTACCATTCCAGTGCAAAAACATGCAGTTTTGTTAACGAGTCGTATTACCAGGGGTGGTGGTAGCGTAGTGGTTAAGGAACCTGACTAGTGTGTAAGTAGCCTGAAAAGTTTTGGGTTCGAATCCCGGCTGCCACCGTTGTCCCTTGAGCAAGGCACTTAACCCTAAGTTGCTCTGGGGAGACTGGCCCGGAACAATTGATAGTTGATGAGTTGTAAGTCGCTTTGGATAAAAGCGTCTGTTAAATGCATAAATGTAAACGTAAATGTAATTACCAGAACATTCTGACATGTTTTAGGTCAGTAACCGCAGCTACCTTGCATTGACATGACGTATGACATGATCATTTGAAAAAGTGGTATTCTATGTCCTGAACTGTGCTTGACAAAAAGAATCATTTGACATTTGATGCGAAATTGCCTGAACATGACAAGTGACAATGAATCATTGCCTTCTGCATTGCATGAACATATCAAGTGTGATGTTTTGAGTGTTGACAATGAAAATGTCAAAATGTGGTACAAAAAGCCGGATTACCATTCCAGTGCAAAAACATGCAGTTTTGTTAACGAGTCGTATTACCAGAACGTTCTGACATGTTTTAGGTCAGTAACCGCAGCTACCTTGCATTGACATGACGTATGACATGATCATTTGAAAAAGTGGTATTCTATGTCCTGAACTGTGCTTGACAAAAAGAATCATTTGACATTTGATGCGAAATTGCCTGAACATGACAAGTGACAATGAATCATTGCCTTCTGCATTGCATGAACATATCAAGTGTGATGTTTTGAGTGTTGACAATGAAAATGTCAAAATGTGGTACAAAAAGCCGGATTACCATTCCAGTGCAAAAACATGCAGTTTGTTAACGAGTCGTATTACCAGAACGTTCTGACATGTTTTAGGTCAGTAACCGCAGCTACCTTGCATTGACATGACGTATGACATGATCATTTGAAAAAGTGGTATTCTATGTCCTGAACTGTGCTTGACAAAAAGAATCATTTGACATTTGATGCGAAATTGCCTGAACATGACAAGTGACAATGAATCATTGCCTTCTGCATTGCATGAACATATCAAGTGTGATGTTTTGAGTGTTGACAATGAAAATGTCAAAATGTGGTACAAAAAGCCGGATTACCATTCCAGTGCAAAAACATGCAGTTTTGTTAACGAGTCGTATTACCAGGGGTGGTGGTAGCGTAGTGGTTAAGGAACCTGACTAGTGTGTAAGTAGCCTGAAAAGTTTTGGGTTCGAATCCCGGCTGCCACCGTTGTGCCCTTGAGCAAGGCACTTAACCCTAAGTTGCTCTGGGGGAGACTGGCCCGGAACAATTGATAGTTGATGAGTTGTAAGTCGCTTTGGATAAAAGCGTCTGCTAAATGCATAAATGTAAATGTAAATGTAATGTACCAGAACATTCTGACATGTTTTAGGTCAGTAACCGCAGCTACCTTGCATTGACATGACGTATGACATGATCATTTGAAAAAGTGGTATTCTATGTCCTGAACTGTGCTTGACAAAAAGAATCATTTGACATTTGATGCGAAATTGCCTGAACATGACAAGTGACAATGAATCATTGCCTTCTGCATTGCATGAACATATCAAGTGTGATGTTTTGAGTGTTGACAATGAAAATGTCAAAATGTGGTACAAAAAGCCGGATTACCATTCCAGTGCAAAAACATGCAGTTTTGTTAACGAGTCGTATTACCAGGGTGGTGGTAGCGTAGTGGTTAAGGAACCTGACTAGTGTGTAAGTAGCCTGAAAAGTTTTGGGTTCGAATCCCGGCTGCCACCGTTGTACCCTTGAGCAAGGCACTTAACCCTAAGTTGCTCTGGGGAGACTGGCTCGGAACAATTGATAGTTGATGAGTTGTAAGTCGCTTTGGATAAAAGCGTCTGTTAAATGCATAAATGTAAACGTAAATGTAATGTACCAGAACATTCTGACATGTTTTAGGTCAGTAACCGCAGCTACCTTGCATTGACATGACGTATGACATGATCATTTGAAAAAGTGGTATTCTATGTCCTGAACTGTGCTTGACAAAAAGAATCATTTGACATTTGATGCGAAATTGCCTGAACATGACAAGTGACAATGAATCATTGCCTTCTGCATTGCATGAACATATCAAGTGTGATGTTTTGAGTGTTGACAATGAAAATGTCAAAATGTGGTACAAAAAGCCGGATTACCATTCCAGTGCAAAAACATGCAGTTTTGTTAACGAGTCGTATTACCAGAACGTTCTGACATGTTTTAGGTCAGTAACCGCAGCTACCTTGCATTGACATGACGTATGACATGATCATTTGAAAAAGTGGTATTCTATGTCCTGAACTGTGCTTGACAAAAAGAATCATTTGACATTTGATGCGAAATTGCCTGAACATGACAAGTGACAATGAATCATTGCCTTCTGCATTGCATGAACATATCAAGTGTGATGTTTTGAGTGTTGACAATGAAAATGTCAAAATGTGGTACAAAAAGCCGGATTACCATTCCAGTGCAAAAACATGCAGTTTGTTAACGAGTCGTATTACCAGAACGTTCTGACATGTTTTAGGTCAGTAACCGCAGCTACCTTGCATTGACATGACGTATGACATGATCATTTGAAAAAGTGGTATTCTATGTCCTGAACTGTGCTTGACAAAAAGAATCATTTGACATTTGATGCGAAATTGCCTGAACATGACAAGTGACAATGAATCATTGCCTTCTGCATTGCATGAACATATCAAGTGTGATGTTTTGAGTGTTGACAATGAAAATGTCAAAATGTGGTACAAAAAGCCGGATTACCATTCCAGTGCAAAAACATGCAGTTTTGTTAACGAGTCGTATTACCAGAACGTTCTGACATGTTTTAGGTCAGTAACCGCAGCTACCTTGCATTGACATGACGTATGACATGATCATTTGAAAAAGTGGTATTCTATGTCCTGAACTGTGCTTGACAAAAAGAATCATTTGACATTTGATGCGAAATTGCCTGAACATGACAAGTGACAATGAATCATTGCCTTCTGCATTGCATGAACATATCAAGTGTGATGTTTTGAGTGTTGACAATGAAAATGTCAAAAATGTGGTACAAAAAGCCGGATTACCATTCCAGTGCAAAAACATGCAGTTTTGTTAACGAGTCGTATTACCAGGGGTTGTGGTAGCGTAGTGGTTAAGGAACCTGCCTAGTGTGTAATTAGCCTGAAAAGTTTTGGGTTCGAATCCCGGCTGCCACCGTTGTGCCCTTGAGGAAGGCACTTAACCCTAAGTTGCTCTAGGGGAGACTGGCCCGGAACAATTGATAGTTGATGAGTTGTAAGTCGCTTTGGATAAAAGCGTCTGCTAAATGCATAATGTAAATGTAAATGTAATGTACCAGAACATTCTGACATGTTTTAGGTCAGTAACCGCAGCTACCTTGCATTGACATGACGTATGACATGATCATTTGAAAAAGTGGTATTCTATGTCCTGAACTGTGCTTGACAAAAGAATCATTTGACATTTGATGCGAAATTGCCTGAAGATGACAAGTGACAATGAATCATTGCCTTCTGCATTGCATGAACATATCAAGTGTGATGTTTTGAGTGTTGACAATGAAAATGTCAAAATGTGGTACAAAAAGCCGGATTACCATTCCAGTGCAAAAACATGCAGTTTTGTTAACGAGTCGTATTACCAGAATGTTCTGACATGTTTTAGGTCAGTAACCGCAGCTACCTTGCATTGACATGACGTATGACATGATCATTTGAAAAAGTGGTATTCTATGTCCTGAACTGTGCTTGACAAAAAGAATCATTTGACATTTGATGCGAAATTGCCTGAACATGACAAGTGACAATGAATCATTGCCTTCTGCATTGCATGAACATATCAAGTGTGATGTTTTGAGTGTTGACAATGAAAATGTCAAAATGTGGTACAAAAAGCCGGATTACCATTCCAGTGCAAAAACATGCAGTTTTGTTAACGAGTCGTATTACCAGGGGTGGTCGTAGCGTAGTGGTTAAGGAAACTGCCTAGTGTGTAATTAGCCTGGAAAGTTTTGGGTTCGAATCCCGGCTGCCACCGTTGTGCCCTTGAGCAAGGCACTTAACCCTAAGTTGCTCTAGGGGAGACTGGCCCGGAACAATTGATAGTTGATGAGTTGTAAGTCGCTTTGGATAAAAGCGTCTGCTAAATACATAAATGTAAATGTAATGTACCAGAACATTCTGACATGTTTTAGGTCAGTAACCGCAGCTACCTTGCATTGACATGACGTATGACATGATCATTTGAAAAAGTGGTATTCTATGTCCTGAACTGTGCTTGACAAAAAGAATCATTTGACATTTGATGCGAAATTGCCTGAACATGACAAGTGACAATGAATCATTGCCTTCTGCATTGCATGAACATATCAAGTGTGATGTTTTGAGTGTTGACAATGAAATGTCAAAATGTGGTACAAAAAGCCGGATTACCATTCCAGTGCAAAAAACATGCAGTTTGTTAACGAGTCGTATCACCAGGGGTGTGGTAGCGTAGTGGTTAAGGAACCTGACTAGTGTGAAGTAGCCTGAAAAGTTTTGGGTTCGAATCCCGGCTGCCACCGTTGTGCCCTTGAGCAAGGCACTTAACCCTAAGTTGCTCTGGGGGAGACTGGCCCGGAACAATTGATAGTTGATGAGTTGTAAGTCGCTTTGGATAAAAGCGTCTGCTAAATGCATAAATGTAAATGTAATGTACCAGAACATTCTGACATGTTTTAGGTCAGTAACCGCAGCTACCTTGCATTGACATGACGTATTATATGATCATTTGAAAAAGTGGTATTCTATGTCCTGAACTGTGCTTGACAAAAAGAATCATTTGACATTTGATGCGAAATTGCCTGAACATGACAAGTGACAATGAATCATTGCCTTCTGCATTGCATGAACATATCAAGTGTGATGTTTTGAGTGTTGACAATGAAAATGTCAAAATGTGGTACAAAAAGCCGGATTACCATTCCAGTGCAAAAACATGCAGTTGTGTTAACGAGTCGTATTACCAGGGGTGGTGGTAGCGTAGTGGTTAAGGAACCTGACTAGTGTGTAAGTAGCCTGAAAAGTTTTGGGTTCGAATCCCGGCTGCCACCGTTGTGCCCTTGAGCAAGGCACTTAACCCTAAGTTGCTCTGGGGGAGACAGGCCCGGAACAATTGATAGTTGATGAGCTGTAAGTCGCTTTGGATAAAAGCGTCTGCTAAATGCATAAATGTAAATGTAAATGTAATGTACCAGAACATTCTGACATGTTTTAGGTCAGTAACCGCAGCTACCTTGCATTGACATGACGTATGACATCATCATTTGAAAAAGTGGTATTCTATGTCCTGAACTGTGCTTGACAAAAAGAATCAATTGACATTTGATGCGAAATTGCCTGAACATGACAAGTGACAATGAATCATTGCCTTCTGCATTGCATGAACATATCAAGTGTGATGTTTTGAGTGTTGACAATGAAAATGTCAAAATGTGGTACAAAAAGCCGGATTACCATTCCAGTGCAAAAACATGCAGTTTTGTTAACGAGTCGTATTACCAGAACGTTCTGACATGTTTTAGGTCAGTAACCGCAGCTACCTTGCATTGACATGACGTATGACATGATCATTTGAAAAAGTGGTATTCTATGTCCTGAACTGTGCTTGACAAAAAGAATCATTTGACATTTGATGCGAAATTGCCTGAACATGACAAGTGACAATGAATCATTGCCTTCTGCATTGCATGAACATATCAAGTGTGATGTTTTGAGTGTTGACAATGAAAATGTCAAAATGTGGTACAAAAAGCCGGATTACCATTCCAGTGCAAAAACATGCAGTTTTGTTAACGAGTCGTATTACCAGGGGTTGTGGTAGCGTAGTGGTTAAGGAACCTGCCTAGTGTGTAATTAGCCTGAAAAGTTTTGGGTTCGAATCCCGGCTGCCACCGTTGTGCCCTTGAGGAAGGCACTTAACCCTAAGTTTGCTCTGGGGGAGACTGGCCCGGAACAATTGATAGTTGATGAGCTGTAAGTCGCTTTGGATAAAAGCGTCTGCTAAATGCATAAATGTAAATGTAAATGTAATGTACCAGAACATTCTGACATGTTTTAGGTCAGTAACCGCAGCTACCTTGCATTGACATGACGTATGACATGATGATTTGAAAAAGTGGTATTCTA